>ML842433.1:27083-39651 GCA_009831015.1 Picea engelmannii | reverse complement strand
TTGACCAACACCCATTTTCACTATGGAGCTCATGAGAATTTGTTTTTATCTTAGCAATGCTTATTTTTTTCTTTACACTTGACAAAACAAATAAATAATACATTGACATATATTTATTAATCTTTTAAATACATAAAAACAAAAAAAAAATATATATATATATATATATATGTTATCCCTCTTTAAAACAAATTGCACTTTTAATATCATTAAACAATACACTACGAATGATTGTTATCCTCTCCACCTGAATTTAATAAAGAATATATTGTTGTATTGGCTTAAAGCTTTAAAGCTTATTATTGATGAACCTTGTACCTTGAAGATTCTACAATTTACCCTAAATACCTTCCTTGAAATGAATAAAAAACATTAAACAATACATTATATTTTATTTTTTTATTTGTTATCCCTCTTTAAAACAAATTCCACTTATTAGTGTTAAACAATGTTGTATTTTGTAGGCATCCAATATTCTAGCTACATTTATGCTTTGACATCATGATATACTTTTTCAAATATCAATACAAGGCTTTCTCACAGCTTTTGGTGCTTGCCTGTCCTGCTGCAGTGTTCTCAGGTGTAGCAACATTTCATGCTTTGACATCATAATAGACTTTCAAATATCATTACCAGGATTTCTCACAGGCTTTTGGTGCTTGCACGTCCTGCTGCACTCTCCTTGGTTGATTCTAATTGGGTATCATAGTGAAAACTTAAGCTTTGTTTGTGGTCATTAATTTTATGCAAAATCTCTCAGTCCTATGGGTGTATACTCAAATGTCTGTTCAAGCATAACAGTAATCTATATACAAGTACAGGCGAAGGCGTATGGTAAACTCCCTAGTCCACATCATATATTCACATCAATCAATTCTAACATGCAGTTCGGATTCAATCCTTGGGACCCTCCTTATGCCCTAAATGGATTTCGTTGAACTGTTGGGGTTGTTTGATGGAACCGTCCCACAGAATTTCTAATTTCTTCTTGTCCCATGACGTAGATCAGAGCAGGGAGTGCACCCATCTGGGCACTCGGCATGGCCGTGGTTTAATCAAAGGAAGCTTGCAAGTAACAGTCATATCTAGAGACTCCGTGAATGAGATTAAACTTAGCAAATTTACCCATCATAAATCACAATGAATGAACGCACCATTCTATAATTATAGCATGCCATTAATGCCATACTCTCTGGCTTGGTTGCGTTTCCGCTGGTCCTCCTTACACAGAATTGACTGGAGGTATGGATAGATTGCATGCCATCCTTTTCTCTGTTACTGTGTACAGACTGTTTAAGTTCGCAGGTTACTTAAACCTCTGTCTGTGTTCAGCTTGCTTGTCACACCTACTCTCTGTGTCTGGTTTGCTGTCCGCTCCTGGATCATTTAATAGACATGGACGTAAATTTAGTCTTATGGATCAGGTCCCATGGGCATATCCTATGTGGAATTCGCTCCACATTAATTGTACCTCTTCTGGCCTGTAGAACGTGGACGTGTTTACTGATTGCTTCTGCCAATCAAACTTTCTGCTTTTGTACGATTTCATGTCATATCCTTGCAGGCTGTCTGCCCATTAACTGGTTTTGTCTTCTTTCTTCTTACTGCTCAGAGCAAGCGAGCCTTTATAATGGTCGATACAGTGGGGTATGAAGGCCACAGGATCAAGCAGCGAGATCAGATCAAGCAACATCATGTGCCACCTCCGTTGCAAGTGCCGACTGGTGGGGATTCTGTTGGGTCTGCCTTTTGCTGTTGTTGCAATCCTACTCTCCCTTCTGGGTGTACTAATATGGATATTTGGGTTGGTGCTCTGTTCATCCTTATCTCAACCAATTCATATGATTTCAACAAGGAAATCAAGACGTTCAAGTTAAATGTGTTTTTTTTTTCAAAATTTATTTTCGTTCAGGTTAACTAAAAGGAATTGCTGGATTTAAACTGTTAGTATTGTGTAGGTGCCTGTAGCTCAGCCAATTCCTATGATTTCAACAAGGAAAACAAGATGTTAAATTTTTTTTTTTCAAAGTTTATTTTCATTCTAAAAGGAATTGCAAGATTTAAACCGTTAGTATTGTGTAGGTGCCTGTAGCTTAACCAATTCCTATGCTTTCAACGAGGAATACAAGATGCTCAAGTTAACTGTGTTTTTTTTTTCAATTTTATTTTAGTTCAGGCTAATTAAAAGAAATTGTATTAGTATGATGTAGATTGTCTAGGCACCTTATGGTAGATTGTGTAGGCAACTGTGTGTAAAACAAAGAAATTGTATTATGTAGATTGTATAGGTAACTGTGTGTAAAACATAACCCTGATTTTTTTGGAAGAGCTTTGAAGATGATAAAATTTTGGGTTATTTTTTTATATGCTTAAATCTATGTTAGCTTCAATTTTATTAATAATAATAATTTATTTTTAAGGTCACGGTTAAGCTAGATATCAAATTGGGCTATTTTACTGGTAAAGTCTAAAGAGGTATACATACCCTACCCTCTTTGGATTTGAACTTGTGACTTCTTAAGAGGAAACACATGTTCTTAACCATTAAACTCGCTCATTAAATACATCAGAGAAGTTTTTGATGTTGGATGTTAATAAATATAAAAATTATAATGAATATATGTTATAATGAAACTGTAAGGATCCATGGGTTGTGGTTGTTCCTTTTGGTGTGAATAAATATCTGGGATTCCTATGAATCTATGCTAGTAATAATTTATTTTTAAGAATAACCAATGGTTGTGATTGTTGCAGGTTTATTCTGAATTTGATTTGCCCATGCTGTGTCTGTGTTACACTTATCATCGAATTTGCTGTGGATTTGATCAAAGCTCCCCTCTGTATAATGCGGTGGTTCACCTTGAAAATTCCATGCTGAGAAAGAGGAAAGACAAGCTGCTTGCAGGGATCTGTAGTTTTCTGTAACGTTTTCTTTTAAGTAGCGTTCATAAGGTCTAGTGTTGGTATTGTTAAATGTTCCAATCAGATTATTTTCTATATGTAATTGTTGTAAGGAAGGCTGTTGATGTGTATCCACCTAACTAGCAATGAGATATTGAATCTCTGGGTGCTTTTTATTATTGTAGTTTTTGTTTTTTCTCCATGCAAATTGAATTATCATGAATCTTTGAAAACCACCATGGCATCTTATCCTTTTTTAAGTCCTCCTCATTGCATGAGGGCTCTGTAAAAGGGTCAATATCCAATATATGCTTCTTTCAATTTATCAGAATAATCTTAGAAAATTCTCCTGTTTTCATTGCTAGTGCAGTATACAGATTAAGCAATTAGCCTGGTTCAATTTGTAGCTTTCAGAATTGTAGCTTTCAGAAGCTGGAAAATTAAAAATGCTTATTAGAATTGTAGGAGTAATTTCTCAAATGATCCGAGCTTTCAAAGTTTCAAAATATTCAATTGTAGAATGCCAGACATAAACAAAAAGATCGCTCAAATTTGAAGTTGCAACAATTTTTGACCTAATTTAAAACAAAATTGATAAAAAATATATACTTTATAAAATCTCAAAAAATCAAAGTTTAGAATAAGCAAACCTTCAGCTCAAAAAGCTGACTTCTGACTTCTGCATGCGGAATGTCATAATTTAGTCATGATTCCTGATTTCCTTCGAAAATATTATCTACACGTTCCAAAGTATATTTTGTAAGCTATAGATTCATGTGAAAAAACTCCAATTTCAAGTGCTGGCAAATCATTAATTTTTTTTTATCGAACTCCATATTAAAGCCTATAAACTTACTTAAATCTAGGCTTTAATATGATTTTCTAAATCTATATAGTATCTTTTCATCGTTCCAATGGCATGGATGGTATTCTTTTTGTCATGTTTAGACTGCCCATTACCAAATTATCTATATTAATCATAAATTATTCTCATTAACCAACATCTCCACATTACAAATTTGATTATGTTTGTTTGCATTATGATGTAATTTAGCATTATTCATTATATTTTTCTAATTTCAATAAATAAGTATTATTGATGGAGAGTGAGTGATGCCACACATGAAAGGATCACCTTGAGTAGAAGTGTAACAATTAGTGTAGAAACAATCTACATTGAACAACCTCTTACATAGTTTAAAGTGGTAATATGTGTTGTTGTAGAAGTGCTAAAAGTTACATTAATTTTAGAGTTGTGATCGTGGTGTACATGATGGAGATTCATCATACTAATTGTACAACTCAATAGAATTCCATTCATATCCTAACTTTAATGAAAATAGTCCCGTAACAACCCCATGTCTTCCTCTTCTTCACTTTTGTATATATTGTGGTATATAGAATATGAACATATGAGAAAATGCAAAATTAGCATGCACAAAATTGGTGCAACAATTGGTGAATGTTGCACATTGGAGTGAACAACTTCTTGTATAATTTGGAGTGACAATATATGTTGTGTCATAGACATGCTAGAAGTTAGATGGCATAATTTAATGTTGCAATTAAGTCATTGATGTTAAGATCAATCAAAATTGTGTGCTAACATCGTCACATGCACTGTATAAGAATAACAAAATTCACATTACTGCAGTTGGACAACTTAACATAAGTTTGATTAGATTCCAACCATCATGAAATCATCTTCAAATGACCATATGTCTTCCTCTCGGCCCTTAATGTTTCAACAACATTCTCTCTTCCTCTCCCCCACTTACGTATAATGTTGCACTATAGTTACGTGGTAGACTTTAAAGTTGTGATTCGATCACTAATGATGAAGATCATTCCCACTAAGACCTTGTGTTCTAACATCTTCAATACACCATAAGAATAGCATGGAGCACATTAGTGCAATTAGACAACTTAGCATAAATATGTGCAAATTCCAACCGTCACAAAAAATAGTCTTCCAACAACCCTATCTCTTCCTCTCCCTCCCTAGTCTTCCAACAACCTTCTCTCTTCCTCTCCCCCACTTATGTATAATGTTGTGCTATATGGAATAAGAACATATGAGAAGTCAAAACGCACTTGGTTTTACCTTAACTAGATTATTTATACTTCTTATGACATTGTAGCTAAGATTATTAGTTGCTTCTTATTTTCACATGTCTCATACATTGTTTGTCAATGAAATTTGGAGTTGAGATTTGTTGCCCAAACAATTGCAACATTGTCTGTGTTTAATTGTTTGATTTGTAAAGTATATCTAAAATGCACAATAAAACCACCACTAGAAGATTGAATATGCTAATTGTATTTTGTGGTGTGGATGTGCATTCCATAGGGATACTCCATTTTCGATCTCATTGGTATCATAGCATCATATTACATGTAATTGCAAGAGCTTCTTACATAGTATATGGTTAATACACAATCATAGACAAAGAAGGAGATTGAAGATGAATTGTAAACTTGAATTAAACTATTTAAGGAAGGAATTGTCAATCTTGATGACAAAAATGGTACATCTAGATGAATAAACGACATGGACATCACTTAGATGTTGCAGACTATAAATTTGATAATTGTTACACACACTATGTAACATTCCCTAGCTTAACCGGGGAACATTACTTGTGGAAATACACATAAATTCAAAAAAATTCTATGAATTAAATTCATGTAGCTTATCAGCTATGAATTATACACAAATTTAACCATTTTTAGATACCCATAACTATACGCAACTACAGCATGCTAAAATGACATGAATACACCAAATAAAATCATCTACAACAACATATAAATCATTCCCATTCACAGAGTAAAATGTGTAGTAGTTAAACTCATAAATTGACTCAGAAGATAGATAAACACTTATCTTTTTAAAGAAGTTGTGCAACCAGTTACTCAGGACGGATGTTCCACCCAACCATAGACTTGGTGTTATATATCTCAATAGCAAGTCACCCCCAAGATGGGGCTAGAATTCCACAAGAAAGTGGTGTCTCTCACTGTCCACTCACAACTTGGATATCCCACAATCCATTGGTATTCTCCTACATCTATCATGATTTCCACTAGCTCTCTTCCTCTTGACCTGCCCAACCCAAGGAATGTGCCCCTTCATTGCTCTAGTCCATCAAGTTGCACCATTCATTTATCTGGGCCTCTTTGGCACAAGTAACTGGGAATGTCACTACTGGGAACTCATATGAACTCACTACTAGGAAAAAATATTAGGAAAAAAACAATAATCACTTTTTGTTACATTACAGCTCACACAAGAGTTCACTCTTCCAGCCTGACAATCCGAATCTTCAGTATTTATGTCCAAAAATGCTCCAGAATTCACCCTCCATTATAGCTCCAACTCTAATTCTTTTTTTCTCTATTTTCTACTTATTGTTCATGCAAAACATGCCTATGAAAAGTTTTTTGATCTCCCCATACAAATCTCCTCTCTTTTCCCCTAGTAAATTAATTGTTCACTCTATCCAATGTTGATTGTACTTCGTCCCCATGATCCCAATAACTATGGGATGTGACTTTTCACACCCACCCTCTTACATGAGTTTAATGATTGGGCTCTCATACACTCAACCCCCCAAAAAATAAAAGGTTGTCCCCAATGATAATAAAATTCAGGAAAGTGGGTTTGAATTAATACCCATAAATAATTTCCCCCTTGGACCCCTCTTAGACACTCCCTTCTCTTGTGGAAAATCCATCCCCCATCTCTCTCCATTTCCCTTAGCAGCGGTCATCACATTTTATTTATTAAAATTTAGAAATGCAATTTGCATATTACATCATTTGGCCATAGTTGCATTCATATCTACATTATACATTAATCAAACTAGGAATTATAGAGTGGATGTTATATTCACCCCCCCCTACAATTTTGCACCATCCCTGGTGCACAGTACCATGCCGAAATACATATATAAATTTTCACAACAATATTTAGAAAATAAAAATTCCGCAATTTCACAACTCCAACAACAGTTCCATTCATAATATATTGTTCTTCTCAACCTGTTGACCCAAGTAATGTGTTTCCTTCACTTTTCTTAGTCCATCAGGTTGCACCATTCTTTTATCGGGGCTATCAATGCAGGTGACCAAGAATTCTGAGACGTGGTTCCATAACACTAGCTTCCCAAAAATGGATTCTTTCTTTTTTAGCTTCTATTTTCTTCAAAATTGACAAAAATTTGTGAGTGTTCCTCCCTCGTAGTTTCTTCGTGCTCCCACATTGGATCTTCAGGATAGTAGCAGGTCCATTATAACTTTACTAGGTTGATTTATTTGTTCCTGATCACTTTGACTTTTCGGTCCAGGATGTGTACTGGTTCTAACAAAAAATCCTCTTCGTGCTCCACCTAGATCACAGTCCAATCAATTATGTGGTTAGGTTCAGGCACATATTTTTTTAATAATGATACATGAAATATATCATGCACTCTCATGGATGCAAGCAATGTTATCATGTATACAACTAACCCTATATTCTCTAATATTTCAAAAGGCCCACAATATCTTGCTGCCAATTTTGGGAAGCAACCCAATCTTAGTGAACTTATTTTCTCTTTCACTTTTAGAAAAACATGTTTGTCCACTTTAAAATCTATTAAAACTTTGTTCTTGTCTGCATAACTTTTTTGTTTGTCCTAGACAACCTTTAAATACTTCCTGATCCTTGTCATATGCTCTTCCATTTCCTTCAACAAATCTGACCCAATGACAACTCTCTATGTTGGGTTATCCCAACTCACTAGTGTGTTACACTTCTTGCCATACAAAGCTTCAAATGGGCTCATTTTTAATGAGGCTTGATACCCATTATTGTAAGAAAATTCCACTAAGTGGATATAATCTTCCCACTTTGATGGTTGGTCCATCACATACATCTTGATCTTGTCTTCAATTATTTCATTGGTTCTCTCTATTTGTCCATCTAGCTCTAGGTGATACATTATACTGAGATTTAAATTTGTCCCAAAGCCTTTGAACAAATCCTTCCAAAAATTGGATGTGAATTTTGGATATTTGTCTAAAACTATTTCCTTAGGTACCCCATGTATCCTAGCAACTTATTTCATGTAGATTTCTACAACATTTGTTTCCTTATGTGTGGTCTTTACTAGAATAAAATGTGCAACCTTAGTCAATTTTTCCACAACCACCATGATAGAATCATGTTTCCTCACTATTATGGGTAGCTTTATAACAAAATAAATGGTAACCACTCCCCATTTCCATTCAGGAATGGGAAATGGTTGTAATAGCCTCGTTGGATGTCTATGTTCATCCTTTACCTTTTGACACTCCAGGCATCTAGCTAACCACTTATTTCTTCATTCTTGGCCAAAAATATTGGCTTCTTACAACTACAATTGTTTTCTAATATACTAGGTTCCCAACATATGGCACATTGTCCATTTATCTCAACACTGTATTTTTCATCTCACTAGAATTTGGCACATATATTTTCCCTCTATATTTGAGTATTCCATCCTTTTGCAGTTCATAATATTTAAATTTCTACTGCAAATTGCCTTGTTGTAATGCTTCTTTTATTTGTAAATATTGTTGCTCTGAATTTGCAGCCTCTAAAATTATATGTTTTAAATATTTGTTGTACATTTTGATGATTTCCATATGCATATCATGTGCTCTTCTATTAAATGCATTAGCCACTTGATTTTCTTTTCCTTTGATATGTTTAATTTCAAACTCATGTTCACTCAGAAATGTGAGCCATCTAGTTTGCATGACATTTAATGTTGGTTTTCCAAAACAATGTCTCAGACCATGGTGTTATGTTCTTAGCTCAAATATTCTCCATGTGAGGTAATTCCTCCACATTTTAAGTGCATGAACAATGGATTTTAATTCCAAGTTATGTGTAGCATAATTCCTCTCATGCTCTTTTAATTTTTGGGACTCATAGCATACCACGTGATACTTTTGAGTGAGGACTCCATCGAGCCCTTTCTTTCACGCATCAGTAAACACCACAAAATATTCATCTGTATATGAAACCTTCAAGACTAGTGCACTTGTCAAAATGTCTTTAAGTTGTTGAAATCTCTCTTCACACTTGGAAGTTCATTCAAATTCCACTCCCTACTTTTGCAAAGAAGTGATTGAGCTTGAAATCTTTGAAAATCCTTTTATGAATCTTCAGTAATAAAATAAAGACCCATAAATGATCTAACCTCTGTCAAATTTCTTGGCATTGACCATCCTCTAATGGCCTCTATCTTCTTAGGATCAATTGTTATCCCATATGTTGAAATAATATTCCCCAAGTAGTGAGTCATATTTTGATAAAAGATGAATTTACTTAGTTTGGCACACAATTTACGCTCTCTTAAAACTTGTAGCACCATTCTTAATTGTTTCTCATGTTCCTCTTTTGTCTTTGAGTAAAAGAGTATATCATCTAGGAACACAATCAAAAAATTATTTAGGTATTCCCTAAACACACCATTCATCAGGCACATGAAAATTTTTGGGGCATTTGATAGCCCAAATGGCACTACCATAAATTCATAATTCCCATATTCTGTTATGAATGGTGTCCTATTGATATCTTCTTCATTTATCCTCACTTGATTATAAACTGATCTCAAGTCGATATTGGAAAATATTCTTACACTTTTCAGTTGATCAAATAGATCATCAATCTGTGGCAAAGGATATTTGTTCTTTATGGTGACCTTATTTAGCTTTCTAAAATTAATACGCAACCTTAATGTTCTATCTTTATTTTTCACAAAAATAATTAGGGCTCCTCGAGGTGATACACTTCGGCGTATATACCCCTTCTTTAACAACTCTTCAAGTTGCATCTACAACTCTTTCAATTATGGTGTGCCCATTTTGTAAGGTGTCTTGGACACAAGGGCAACTTCTAGCACTAAATCAATAGATAAATCAATGTCTCTATTTGGTGGTAATCCTAGGATTTCCCCAAAAACATATTCAAAATCCCTCAAGACTATATGGTATTAAATAATTACACTTTAGCTATGTCTAACTCTTCCATATGGGCTACAAAAATTTGGCATCCCTTCCCGAAACTCTTTTTCAGTTGCATGGATGAAATTTCTCTAACAACTACAACTCTCATAATGCCTTGAATCTTTCCTTGATTTCCTTCCTCATCAATACAAGTGATTGTCTTGTTGTAACAATATAGGAAAACATCATGTGTTTCCATCCAATCCATGCCAATTATATAGTCATATGAACCTAAAGGTATGATTTTCACATCTACCTTTGTGTTGAGTCCATTCATGACTATTGGGAAATATTCAACCAGCTCATTGATTTTCCTCTTAACTCCCTGTGGCTAACTAAACTAACCAATATTTATTATGCTTACTCTTCAAGTGAAATATTTCAACAATGTTAGAGTTTATGTAACTATGGATAGCTCCTGAATCAATTAAAATTGTTATGGGTTGGTTATCAATCTTACCTTCCACTTCAATCATGGGGGATTGATACTATGCTTTCTTGTTGTCCAAGGCTGCATAAATCCTTGGCATGCTTCCTTTCATTTATTCCATTGTTTTATCCTCATGAATGTTGTGGACAATCTTCATTCTTTTATTTTTTTAGGGTAGTCCCTATACAAGTGATTTCCTTCACGTCCCCAACATTGTATAGGTTGTTTTCTTATCCTTTTTCCAAATGAATATGTCATCCCATGCTCATTTTGAGTTGATTATCCTTGTTTATTTGTTTGTGAGTTGTTCTTGAAAAGGGTGGCTTAAAATATTTCTTCTTTTGATCCCTCTTTCCTTTCATCTTGTCATTCCAGTATTTTTGGAAGACTCACCTCCCTATGCTTTGCTCAAAAAGATGATTTTATCTTCTTATGGTCTCGTCCAAAGTCTTGGGGTTATCATAGTGTATCTTGTCATTGTTTAAGTAAGGTAACCCACTTAGAAACCTTTGTATTTTGACCTTCTCATCCTTTATGAATCCTACATACTTCAACAACTCAAAGAACATCTTCTCATATTCATCCATTTTCATGCTTCCCAATTTGAGTTCAAAAAACTCTTTCATATTTCTTTCATAGTAATTCTCTCTAAAAAATTTTATCTTGGAAATATTCTTTGAACTTCCTCCATGATACCTTCCTCTCATCAAGGTGTTTTTCTTTCTTAAGTTGATACCACCACATGGTTTCCTTTCCTTGCAAGTGGTAGGTTGCCATTCTTGTTTCTACTCTTGAGGGATAGTCATGCAACTAGAAATATTTCTTCATTTATGATAGTCAGGCCTCGACCTCTTCTCCCTTCCTCTACTCACCATTGAAATTTGGTGGCTTGATTTTCCTGAGTTCACCTTGCAAGATGTCTTCCTCGGGCCTTCTCCTCTGCCTCCTGACAAGAGACACACTTGGGCTACTCGATGGCCCTGAACTTGCATGAGATATCCTAGTTGATTACTCTGGGGAATGATGGTGTCCACTCATGCTCCTTGATTGGCTATCATTCTCATTCTCATCCATTCTTCTATGGTATTTGGATGTTATCACATGTCTAGTATTATCCACTTTCTTTGTGCCAGAGTCTTTATTGTATTTCCTATGCAACATATTCAAACTCTGTAGTATCTCCTCCTTATATTTCATAATCTTCTCATTATCTTCCCTATAGTTTTGTACCTCTCTATGAAATATTCTCATAGTTACAGGCTCATGCTTGGCTCTTCTTCCATTAGAATTTGTCTTAAAATTTCCCATGTTGACATGTAGACCTCCGACCTCCTCCTCATGGTTGTAAGATCCCTACGCATCTTCCATGATTGTGGTTCTCATTCATGAACCAAATTTCCCTATTGAACCTCTTAACTTTTCAAGAAAATGTGAAAGCAAGAAAATTTTTGTTAGACAAAAATATATAGATACATAGTTCTAGAAAAAGAATGCATAAATGTTTTGCTCTTTAACGACCACCAGTCATCTTCTTTTGAGTTGATTGCAAAATATGTTAATCAGATCAATTTTATAGGTTTCTATATCACTTATCCTCCTCAATACCTTTTCAACAACTATTTATTTCCCAATTCTAAGTTATGAGCTAAAATTTATGGCCAATTGAAAATTCCCACTGTACCCCTTTTGTGCACCTTCTTCTAAATGCAAAATAATCTCTAACACCAACTTTGGCTACCTATAGAGGTAAATTTGTTAGGAACCAAGGAAAATTTTGTATCAAAAATAGATAATATTGTTGACACTGAATTCACACCAACTTTCATATTGTCAAACCAATTCTCCAGACAAAAAAATGAAGCAATCTAGAAATGAAAACTTTTTCCTTTTTCACCCATTTTTTCCAAACGTTTTTAGCCAAAATAGTTTTTCCCAAACTATGCACTTTTGGAAAAACTTCACTAAACCAAAGTTGTCAGGATTGATGAGTATAAAAAATGTTGATTGAATCATTTTTTCTATATTTTCCATCCAGAGACCCTTTTCCTCTAAAAAACCAAAAAAATCCCTCAAAGGTGGCCCGAAATAATGGATTTGGGCATGTTTTAGCATCCATTCTATGTTGGGTATGTGTTATATTCTTCGCACAACTAGCTCTAGTGTCTGCAACATTGCACCAAGTGCACAAGGGGGTTTGAG
>ML842433.1:9572-27041 GCA_009831015.1 Picea engelmannii | reverse complement strand
GGGGGGGGGGGGGGGGGGGGGGGGGGTTAGGCCCCCCCTTCATGGGTATCGCCCCTAAGAAATTTTTTTGCCTCAGGAAACGTGTCACATTTTTTCCTCAATTTTCGTGTCCATTGTTGGGTGGTTTTTCGGCACATGGTTTTTTCCTATGGTTTTCTATTTTCGGTTAAGGAATTAGGTTGTTGACTAATCCAGGTCACTGGGTTAGGGTTTTGGATGTAGATGGCTCCTATATGTATATTGTATTGTAAACAATGCATCACAATGAATGAATATAGAATATGTTGGTTTTCCCAGTTTGGGTTTCCAGGGTAAAAATCTATGTGTAATGTGTGTATTTGGCATTGTATCTTTTATGTTCTTTTATTGAAAATTTGTTTGCAGTAAAATATTGTACATGGTTAAAATCTACATTCTAAACCCCTTAGATTTTAGCCAATTCCTTCACTGGGTATTTTCATGTATGCTTTTGGAATTCTCTCTAAAAATTTCATCCTAATATGGATCTCAATCACTGAACTGGACCCAAATATTTAAAAGCCATTATTTTGAAATTTCTGAAAAATTCAAGAAGAAATGGTGAGTGGCCCTCAATGGAACTTTTGTAGATCACTTGATTGCGGATAAAACCTAGAAATTTTATCTCAACCTGAGTTATTTTGCTCATTTATGGCCAAAATAAGAAAATGGCTCTAGAATTGTTTTTTGAAACTGTAGGGAAATATTTCCTATGTGCCATCCTTGATGATGTGGTTGTTGATGTGGCCATCCGGGTCCACATGGAACCATGAGGTGATTCCATATCATCCTCCTAGACACCCTGGCTTTACCCCATCAAACTCCATCACCTTCCTCCTTCTCGAGACCCTTCTTCTCTTTCCTCTTTCTTCCTTTCCTATTTGGCCTGGATTGAAGAAATACATAGCTAACTATTTAGCTAAGTTCCTAGAATTCCAGCAAGTTAAGGAAGAACACCAACATCCATTAGGGTTTTTACAGCCCCTACCGATCCCAGAATGGAAATGGGAAACCATCTCCATGTACTTCATCACCGGATTACCAAAATCGACCAAGCAAAATGATGCCATCATGGTTGTCGTGGACAAACTGAGTAAGTCTACTCATTTCATTCCTGTCAAATCAACTTGCAAGGCCATAGATATTGCCAACATCTTCATGAAGGAGATATTTAGACTGGATGGAATGCCCAAGGAAATTGTATTTGACCGAGATACCAAATTCACTTCAAGCTTTTGGAAATCCCTAATGGTTGGTTTTGAGACAAAATTGTTGTTCGGCGCAGCTTATCACCTTCAAACTGATGGACAGACAGAAAGAGTGAACCAAATAGTAGAAGACATGCTAAGGATGCATGTAATGCATCAACATAAGAAGTGGGAAGACTACCTACCATTGGTAGAGTTTGCCTACAACAACGGTTATCAAGAATCCTTGAATATGAGCCCTTTTGAATCCCTCTATGGTAGACAATGAAAGATCCCAATTAGCTGGAGTAACCCAGTGGACAGAATTACAATCGGACCCAACATGTTGAAAGAAATGGAACAACAAGTGGTTCAGATAAGACAAAATCGGAAGATTGCTCATGATAGACAAAAACGTTACGCCAACAGAAAGAGGACTCCCAGAGAGTTCAAGACCGGAGACCATGTCTATCTCAGAGTTAGACCCAGGAAGAGTTCCCTGAGAATGGGAGCCTGTGCCAAATTGACACCTCGGTATTGTGGACCCTTTGAAGTCTTAGATAGAGTGGGACCTATAGCCTATAGGATAGCACTCCCTCCCATTGTAAAGGCACATATAGTTTTTTCATGTTTCATTATTGAAGAAATATGTACATGATGATAATCATATAATTGATTGATTTGTGATCCAAGTGGATCCAGAGGGAGAATTCATTCCAAAACCCCAATGCATATTAGACAAGAAGGAAACCTCAATCAGGAACCGAACCATTGCACAGGTCAAGGTGCAGTGGAAACACTTTGGCCCAGATGAGGCTATGTGGGAAATGGAGGATGCCATGAGACATGCATATCTGATTTTGTTTACTCCTGTACATACATGTCATGTTGACAAATAGAATGTCGAGGATAATGTTCCTTTAAGAGGGAGGGAATTGTAACACCATGTTTCCCCCAGTCTGTAAATATAACTATATTGGCCAAGGAACTATGGAAAACCTAAAAGTGTGAATGTTTCATTTGATGGACCTTTGTACAAAAGGTCGATGAATGTAAATTATGTTATTTTAATAGAAAATGGTTACGTGCTACATGACTGTTGAAGGAGGGGATGTGCTAAGAGAAAACCATGAATGTTATGAAAGGTGGTGGAGGGGACCTAGAATGGTTTTGTTAACCTCCACCAAACCAGTACCATGCTGGAATTAATTTCTCAGATCAGAACAACCCTCTGAACCGGGAATGAATTACAGTCGAGTTGGTGGGTGGGAAGACCTACTCAAGAGTTAATGAGGGGATGGGGTAGACCGCCCATCCATAAGGATTCTAGACCTGACCATGGACTGGGAATTCGATCCACGTGCAATCTTGTTGAGGAAGGCAAGAAAGGAAGTGTGGTGGGCAAAGGAAAACCTATGGAAAAATTCAAAGACGGGAGCGAAAACTCTCGGGTCCAAGGAAGGAGTGAAATAGGAACAGTGACGTATGATCACAGAAAATAGAGATTGAGCCAGGAGAAGGAGAGTAACCTTTGTCCTTATCTATTTTTGTATTGGGAGAAGGAGAGTAACCTTCATCCCTAACTTCCATTGAGTTGGAAGTAAGAGATTGAATCTCTAAGCATCGTGGCTTAAGCTCAGGGGTGGCCAATGATAAATCCATTGGGAGTGACTGAGCCTATGGTTGGGTGGAAACGAGCACTCCTTTCAGCAGTCGCATCACACTCTATGGTTCTGATAAGTGTTTTCTTTCCTTATGCTTTGAATTGTAAATAATGGATGTTGTTACACATCAACATTACTCTCTTTGATAAGTGTCGTAAGTGTCGCATGTTGCTCACAAGTGTCGCAAGTGTCAAGCAAAGCATACTGCCATGATGCCTATATCATACTGATAACGACCTTAAGAAGACACTTAAAATGCCTCAAACACTTGATCTAAAGAAAGAGGAATGGTTAACTTAAGTTAAGTGCCTCTTGCCACCTGAAAGAATCACTGAATCTAGGGTTTTAGAAGAGAGCGCTCCCCTATATCACTCTTAGGAGCGTTGGTGCTCCCCTACAAACTGCTCGGGAGCGTTATAACACTGAACAACTTTGCAAGAGGAGCGCTACTGATTTTAGGAGCGTTGGCACCCCCCTAAAGCCTACTAGGGAGTGCTATAGCACCCTGATGCCCCTTTTGAGGGAGCGCTGCCTAATCTGGGCAGGAATTGGTCTGTTGAGGAGAATAAGGGGAAGATCTTTCAATCTTGGAAGGCAGTTGCATTCAAATTCCTGGTTTAGCCATGATCTTAGGGAAGATCCCTAACTCAAGGAGGAAAATCCTCAACTTACCCTAAAGATACCTCAAGAGGTTAGGCCTCTCTAAACCTATATAAACAGGCTCTATCATGGTGGAAAGGAGGAATAATTGGAAGCATGAAACCTATGATCTCATAGGAAACATTCAATGAACTGGAGGAAAGTAATCAGTGAAGTTGCTATCATCTGGATCGTGGATCTTTTGAGCAAGGGTTAGACAAAGGGGACTTGACAAAGCTGTTGCATTCACATCTACGGTTGTAAGTTACTTCTGTCATCGTTCTCATCAATATGACAGGCTTGGCCTGTTTCTTTCTAGTTTGTGTTTAATTTCACATGAACTTGTCTCAGATAGATAGATCTATTTCAAGATAATATCAATAGAGTAGGAAGTGGTTGTACTATTGTTTGTCTACAGGGCTCATCGGAGAGCGAAAGATTGGAGCTCAACTCGGAGCGTGCAGGGACAAACGCCAGTAAAAGGTACTTCTTTTCTCCTTCCTCCTCATACATTAGTTTGTATAGATCTGAAATGAAGTCAGTGTCCACGTTAAGCGCCTTCTGTCTTAAGAGTTAAGAGTCTAGCTCTCAAGAAGAGATCTACCTGTCTACAGGGAGATTTTCCTTCAACAAATTCATGTGAGTATTTACATGTCTATAAAGGGTTCTTTCTCTGTATTAAATGATTAAGTTATGAATATGTGTTCATTCCCTTGAGAACCTATATTTCTTCTTGAATTTCCATACGTCCTAGTTTAATCACTCGAAGGTGATTTCCCCAGTAATTTACATCATCGTTCTGGAGTCGGAGCAAGCCTCTGGGCATAGCTACCGTTTTGGTAACCTCACAAGTTACTTTGCCTTGATTCAAAGATTAAATCTCTACGAGCTGGGAAGGTGTTCCCTTCAGACCAGTAGTCTAGGAGACTCTGAACTTGCACCTATTCCCTTAACCAAAAAACCCGACTAAGAGCGGGGATTATAGCCCAGGAGTTATATGAAGGTCCACGTGACCTGGGTCTAGGAACCTTGGAGCTCGAGGCTCCGAGATTTCAAATTTCACAATAGTCAAGTTGAACCCCGCAATTGCTATGAACCGTCGATCTATGAATGACGATCGATGGTGAGGAATCACCCGAAGTAGGATCCTGACCATTGATCGCTAGGAGATATGTGTGAGCATATCAACAACTTCGAGAAATCTATTCGAGAGTTTTCAGTTGAGATTTAAGACTCCCAAAGCGTGAAGAGTCGAAGAGCCAAAGAAAATCTCCATCGTCAAATCGTTCGAAGTAGATCTCAATCGTCAAATCGTCCTAAGTAAATCTAGCATCGGATCATCCGAAGTGAATCTGGATCATCTGATCCAGAAGGGACGTGGCATGAATTTGTGGACTCTAGATAAAGTCCAAAAGTAATTCATAGCCGTCAGATTAAGAAGGGGCATGGTGTAAATCTGTGGACTCCAGGTAAAGTCCCGAAGCAATTCATAGTCGTCAGATCTAGAGGAGACGTGGCGTAAATCTGTGAACTTCGGGTAAAGACTCGAAGCAATCCTCGATCGTCAGATCCAAAGGACAGGTGGCACAAATATGTGGACTCTGGGTAAAGACCCGAATTAATCCTTGATCGTCAGATCAAGTGGACACGTGTCAGTGGATTATAGACTTCGGATAAAAGCCATTGGGAAAAGGGGGAAGTTTGAGATCTGAGATCTCAGAAGTCCGGAGACCCGAAGGAGATCTTGATCATTGATCAAGAAGAGGGCCACATGACCATTGATCTAGTTGAAAGGTTCAAACACCCGAAGTAGAAACACGACCATCGATTTAGGAGGACAGGTGTCTACAGATCGTCAACTCCGAAAGATTGATGTACGGAGGAAAGCAAGGTTTGAGATTTGAAAAGTCTGAAGTCTGGAATCACGAAGGAGATCACATTCGTTGATTTAGGAAGGGAAGATCTGAACCGTCAGTTCAGAATGTACCATCAAGATCGGGATATCGATGGTCCCGTAGCATTGTGGGGATTGAAGGTGTGCGAACTTTAAAAAGTTGAGGGCGGGCCGCAATCCAAACCCCAGTTTTGGATAAAGGACATATGGAGGCTCAAGGAGAATTATGGGCCAAAAAGTATTTTGGTTTCAAAACGCATTTGGTCGCACCCGCAATTGTGTGTTTATGTGAGGTCATCACCCAAGGTCACATCCGAGGAGGGGCCAAGAGAAAAGGGGCTAACCCCAACTTCGAGACTTCGTTGAAGCGCGAAGGAGAAGGTCGCGGGTATCATAAGACTTGCACCAAAAGACAAAAGGGCATGTGTTTGATTAAGTGGTGAGACTATCAAGGTCTCTATGTCTTGTTTGACTAAGAGAATCAGAGAACCTTGACCGGAGGGTTGGGCTAAGTCCTGGACTTCCCAAATTAGGAATCGTAGAGGGAAAGGATCTGTTCCTGTAAGGAGGACACAAAAATAAATTATTTTTGCCCCATCATGGGTGTGTTACACTCTTATAGAGTGCACATAATTGTGTGTTCAATATGGTCAATAGCATCCCTAGGAAATTTAATATATAAACTATTTTCTTGTGCCATACGAATCTCTTCTGATATAATTAGAACATCATTCTTAATATTTAGTAGTTTTTCTTCAATGATTACTGTGGTATCCATCAATTCCTTGATGTATTTGTCTTCTTTTATGTTATGTACTTTAATTTGATAGGGATTGTCTTCTTCTATGTTTTGTTCTTTAGTCTGATAGGAATTATCTTATTCTATGTTCTTTTCTTTAATCTAATAGGAATTATCGTTTTCTGTGTTCTGTATTTTAATATGATAGGAATTGTCTGCTTCTGTGTTATATTCTTTAATCTTATAGGAATTCTCTTCTTATGTGTTTTGTTCTTTAATTTGATAGGAATTCTATTCTTCTGTGTTCTATACTTTAATCTGGTAGGAATTGTCTTCTTATGTGTTATGTTCTTTAATATGATAGGAATTCTCTTATTTATTTTTTTCTGTATTTTAATTTGATAGGAATTGTCTTCTTCTGTGTTATGTACTTTAATATTCTAGGAATTATCCAGTTGGAGCCATAATACTTTAGCATAGGTACAGTGTCCCATATTTTCTTTAACTTGGTCTGACAGTCCATTCTGGATTTCTTTTAATGCCATTGAATTGTTTCTCTTTGTTTCTTTTGTAGTTTTGGATTTGCTCTTTGAGGTAGTTAAGTACCAAGACTTACATACTAATGAGTCCCAAACACCATATCCTCTTGACTTCAGATATTTTTTCATTCTTTCCCTCCATGAAGAGTAGTTTGTTTCATCAAACAAGGGGGCTTCATTTGTGAAGAGGGACACTTTTTCACCCATTTGTGTGTTTAGGAGGATATTCCTTGTAGTGATTAGACTTTTTTCTTGAAGAAAACTTGGCTTTGATACCAGTTGTTGAAACACACACTGACACTGAGAGGGGGGGTGAATTAGTGTCTTGAACTTTTGGACAATTCTCACACTTTCTCAGATTACTTAAATTAACTGAATAACATATATGTATTTCAATTATATATATATATATAACACAAAATGTATAAAGAATATTTAAATATCATCTTTTTATTAAACTTGAATAAGTACATATGATTCCAATTGTCAAATGATTTAACACCAATTGAATAAAAGAGATCCAACTCTTAGATACAAGACCCAACTTGTATTTCTCATATCCAACTGAGAAGTGAGGAATCCAATTCTCATAACAAAACCCAACTTGCAGTTCTCAAATCCAACTGAGAAGTGAGGAACCCAACCCTCATAACAAGACCCAAATTGTAAACAAGAACCAACCTGATAAAGAATGAGCCTTCATTCATTCCATTGAATTTATATTTTATCCACCAAGATACATAAGATTCACCACAACTTCTAGTTTATATAGTATATCAATAGGTATAGGATTGAACCATTGTGTCTTTTGACATGAACCATTACACCTCTTCATTTAATTTTAACATAAAGTAACTTCTCCTTTTATTCATTATTTTATCGTGTAAGTTTCTCAATTTAATTAGAATACTAATCTTGATTCGAATTTCGTTCTCATGAGTTGATCACGGGTATGAATCGAATCTTTATATTGTTCCCATGCTTTTGTTGCATCCCCAATTCTCCAATAGATTAGATTTGAGCTCTTACCAACTCTCTGTATTGTTATGATGTTAATCTCGTCAAATTACTCCACATGTCGTTAACTATACAAAAATTGAATTCTGCAAAGGCTCTTTCTTCAACCCAATGTTCAAATGATTGTGGGCTCAAAACCATGGGCTTATCCATTTAAGCACTACTCCTAGCACCTCTTCTTTCTCTCTTATTCCTCTATGACGAGACCAATGATGGAACCAAGTCCTCCGGACTTCGGCCTTCTTCCAAAGTTATACTTCCCAAAGTAAAATTCATCGAAGTATGTATAAGCACTATTGATTGACATTATTTGTCATATGCCCTTAGGCTAAGAACCAAAGGCTTAAGTAATTGTTTCCATGTAGTTATTGACCTTGGCCCTCGAGTTGCTTAAAAACCTTCACGTGACCAGGAACTAGGACCGTAGACTTAGGAAAAAGGAACTCGAGCTCTCCAGGTATTCGACTCTTCGAGTATTCGAGATTATTGGAATTTTGATGGTTCAAAATCCCTGAAGCAAACTGGCCAAAGTGGTCATATGGTATAGATGACTACTACCTGTCGGTCAACAATCCATGCTTACCCTATCCTTCCACTGGCTTAATCCAATGACTAATATTTCACTCTCCTGGAGCTAATGGCTAACGGGATTCTGGCTATTCTTTTAACACTTCCAATTAACTGAATCCCACATGTCCATGATGATGTGTATATATTGACATGGCACTGGCTGAGTGGATGCCACATGTCACCTTGATTCGTGAATTTCATATACCTTATGTGTCAAATGGACCTTGAAACTTTTCACCAATTGATTGGGCCACATGTCATCTTTGTCTTCTACCACATGTCTCACTCTTGGATCATGGCTCTAGGCTACTTGATCTAATGGATCACATTGTTTCCAAATTATTCCTTCAATCTAACGGTTGGTGGGATTTCGAGACTTCAGCACTATGGGACTTCGGTACTCCGAGACTCCAAGATATTACGACTCAAATGTTGTTCAACTCCCCCGAAGTTATACCTGCCGAAGTGGTCATAAAGTGTCGATGACTACTTACTGTCAGTTAACACCTACCACTTACTCTATCCTTCCACTATTGCTCTATTCGATGGCTAACATTACTCCTGAATTTCTTCCCTTGATCTAACGGTTTGGTGGGATTTCAGGGCTTTGGCACTCCCAAACTTCAGGATATTACAACTTCAAGGTTGCTCAACTCCCCTGGAGGGTCAAGATCAAATGACCATGATCAACGGTTTGGATTTCAACCAATCTACCTATTAGATCAGATGGTTGGCGGGATTTCACGATTTTGTGCCTCTGCCTTGTCTCCAATAATCGTCGAAGTGGCGAAGTTATGAAGTCCTGAAACTTACGTTATCCTTCCACTACATGATCCAATGACTGACGATGATCTGCATGATCTGATGTTTGAGATTGCTTTTGATTTTAAGGTGAGATATGACGATCCTTGTTGATCTATCTCCTTGATCCAATGATCCATATTTCTCTTTGTTCAATGGTTGTGATTTCTCTTGAAATTCAAAATGGAATGGTCACAATTCCATGATCCTGTACAAAGGATCTTTGTCTACACAACACTTTGGCTTCTACGCGATCTCTGCAACGCTATTTCTCCTGAACTTTTCTTTCCTCATGTGCATTCTTGTGTATACTATTGTGATGGTTAACATCAATGACAATCGATCTTCCAATAGAAAGGACTAGGAAGCATTGATTATTGACAT
The DNA here is from genome assembly GCA_009831015.1 of Picea engelmannii. Classification (NCBI taxonomy): domain Eukaryota; kingdom Viridiplantae; phylum Streptophyta; class Pinopsida; order Pinales; family Pinaceae; genus Picea; species Picea engelmannii. Next base: position 17,589 of record ML842433.1, on the reverse strand, counting down.
GCTCTAAGGTCATTCATTCTTATTTAAAGTTTGTTTAGTTTTAGTTGGAAGTTCTGAATTTATTTTAGTGTGGATTAATGCTAGTTTTACATAGTCAAAATAATGATGCACTTGCATCTTGGATTGATCTCTTCAATTTTAAGCTCTAGTCTTATTATTTTTGGACACTAGTTGTCTATGTATGAGTCAAATAACATCTTAGACTTCTAAGTGTAATTATGATCCAATCCCTCCCAAGGGTTTGAAAAGATAAACTTAGTTGTAACTCGGATTGAGATTAATAAAGTTGTTTGTTGATTTCTTCTCATTTATGAGACTTGTTGTATTCTGATTTTCATATTTATGCTAACTTGCATTTGCTTATTCAGATATTTTACAAATTCACTTTGCAAGTACATTTTCTATTTTTTTTTTTTTATTTCACATAAAATATACAAAGTTTAAATATTTTTTACAATATCATATCCAAGAATCTATTTCTTGAAGTCCGATTGAGATTTTTGGACAGGCTATAAGCCTAAGGTTATAATCTCATCTATCTCATCTAGACTGGTGAGATTCGTGAATGCTTGAGTGAGGATTTTTCCATTCCTCATCATAAACAAATAGTTGGCTCTTAGTTGGCTCTTAGATCTTTTACATGCTTTGAGTTCTAGTTTCTTTTCTCATCTATAATTATGATCTTAAGATGTTTTAGTTTGTTATGTTGACTTGTTGTAGCTTAGGTTCTTTTATCTCTTGCTAAACCCTTGTAAATGAGTGTCCATATTCTTTTGGCTAAGAGAGGATTAAAGTGAATGGTTTCAAGGTTCATGATAGAGATTCTTAGCTAATAAACCTACCACATGATCGAATATTTAATGAAGTGGCATTACAATGATCTCAGTAAATGTCAAAGAGGATTAGATCGAGCATTTAATGATGAAGCTAACATGAAACAAAACATAACAATACAACTTATCTCTCACGCGATTCTTGGGTTTGTTTTGGGAATATTCATACTCAAACTCATTCCTAGCGATTTTAGCTCTCTATCTGAGCATCTTTAAGGGATGTAACTACACTCAACCTCCAAATCTCGGATAGAAGTAACCTGCATTTGTAAGATCAATACTTTGTTATTGTTTTTTATTTAGGACAAAGTATAAAAGTTTATGCAAATTTATGCATTTATTTAATTAAACTTTTACACATCACAAAATTTAGCATGATCAATACTTTGTTATTGTTTTTTTATTTAGGACAAAGTAAATTTTTATTTGCAAGTCAAAATTGTTTGATTTTCCCTACTATTTTTTAGGGAATATTTTTTTATAATTTTTTTCAGTATTTTAAAAAATAATTTATGAAATTGATTTTTTTTAATTTAAAATAAATTTTAGAATTTCATTCATTTCATTTTTTAATTAATTAAAAGTAATTTTTTATTTGTAAATCAAAATTGTTTGATTTTCCCATAATTTTTTTCAATATTTTTATGAAATAGATTTTTTTTATTTAAAATAAATTTTAAAATTTAATTCATTTCATTTTTTAATTAGTTAAAAATACCATAGATAAAACATAAATATTTTTTGTTTTCCTATTTTTATAATCAACATAATGCTTATTTAATTTCTTCATATTTATAATTAATACAAACCAATCACTTTGTAAATATTCACTCATTATTATCATTATCGACTTAATAAATCCTAACTTTGAACACTCATATGTGATGTACATATTAATAGCTAATTATCACATACCATATTTGCATCCTTATTATTTTTATGAAGTTAAACCTTACATGTTAAAAGGAGAGAGTACATGAGAATATTTAATACATAGTAAGAAAATGTGATTCAAATATTAATAACTAATTATTTATGGCATACCATATTTGCATCCTTATTATTAGTCCCTGCCGAAGGCGACTTTAGCGATTGATTTATCGTTGACCGCCAATTACTTTGGCTTTGACCACTAATATTTCTCTCCTTTCCAAAAGACTACATAAGGCAAATGAAATAGTTATTTTTTTTAAATAATTAAATTCATTTTATTGAAAAGGCTATTGGCCAACAAACTTGATCTCTTGTTGCCTAGATGCATATTTTCCCTGTTATGCAACTTAAGTCTAAGTTTTCCTAGATGCATAGTGGAGATGCATATTTTCACTGTTATGCAACCTAAGTCTAAGTTTTCCTAGATGCATATTTTCAGTGTTATGCAACCTAAGCCTAAGTTTTCCTAGATGTCTAAGTCAGTTTTCCTAGATGTCTAAGTCTAATTTTTTGCAGAGATGCATATATGTCAGGTCTTTAAATTGCTTTAAATTGTTATCAGGTTGCTTCTTCAGAACTTGCGGCCACCGCCTCAACCTCTGTCTCGACTTCTCTGTCTCCATAGCATGTGCCTCCACTTCCTTCACAACTTATAGCCACTGCCTCCACTTGATTTCCTTATCGCTTAAAGAGAATCTATCCATCTCTTTTACTTGAATCAACAAAATCTATCAAGCTCTTTTACTCGAATCAGGGAAGATCGAATCGAGCTCTCCTTTTCAGTTGCAGCGAGTTTTTGTTTCCTTCCTTCGAGAGAAAGCACAAGGGCCTAACTTTGATTATTATAATTCAGAGATGGAAATCTGGGTGGCCAGGGAATCACATCACGCACACAAACACCATCACTAGGATTTCACTGCTGAGATGAGATACAAAAAGACACGTAGGAAGGATATTTAGACAGAGTTAGATGCGGGAAATTTCTTCCATTGTTGGGTATGTAATGATTTCTCTAACTATTTTTTGTTTCCTCTGAATCTTACTATATATATATATCAAGCAATAACCAAGTTGACCAGTAAAAATGCTTGTTTCAATGAGTCCTAAGGTAAAGGTATTGTAGGTCTGGTTTGAGGCCTATTTGTCTTTGGTGCTCAACTATAATTTTTCAGTAGGCAAATCGTTGATTGAATGCATTTAAGTTCCTTCATCAATCCTTTCATCCATCTCCACCTGCACCAATACCAGGCACCTTCACACCACATTTCACACCCCTTTTTACTCCTCTCTTTGCAAGGAAACCACCCTTAAAACTGCCTCTCCTTTCAATCTAGCGACTTCGTTCCTCTCATTATCAGTCGATTCACTTAGCTTACCTCTCCTTTCAGTTGAGCCACTTAAAGAAGGCGTAGGACCAAACCAATCTGATCTTACCTAAGTTATTAGGTTCGTCGGCTTGTGATTTCTTCGAAGTCTACATGTCAGGAGTGAGATTGTTGGATTTGAAGGAGTACAAACAGTACTTGGTTAAATAGAGGAACATATTAGACAAGAATAGTAATTTGATTTTAGAATCTTGCGAGGGTGATGGTTTGAGGTAAACTGGCTAGGGATATGCATCTGGTGGAACTATAATCGGATCTGTGATTTTATCCAGTCACCTAAAGAGAATGTTAGTTCGATACCCCAACCCACTGAGAAGCCCTCTTGGATTGAATAAGTGCGTTAACCTATATAATCTCTCTATCAATTGCCGAAGACAGTTAGCCGCAAGATGAAGTACGTTTGATCCCGGTGAAAATTAATTGTATTATTTCAGTCACAAGTGTCTTCAATTCTATTGCATTAAGGCAGTTTCAAAAGAATAGTCCTGTAACATCTAATCCTCAAGGTTCGGTGCCCTATAAGAGAATGAATTAATTTTTGAATGACCCTAACTCTTTATTAAGCAACTGATTGTTTATGGAAGCAATTCTAAGTGCTAGTTCACCACTCAGTCGAGGCAAAACGAGTTTCTGCGCTCAACTTTCTATGACCTATGATTAGCACGCTGAAACATAAAGGAGTTATTACCACCGTAAAGTATAAGTGGAATGATATGTTCCTTCTTTCACTACTGAATTAAAATTATTTTATGTGCATATTATGGCTAAGGGAAAGAAACCACCGCCACCAGACCTGCCTAGCGAGAAGGGATAAACGAGGGAGGGATAGAGCCAGCAATTCCAGGTTCAGATTGAGACCCAGAACCACCGTACAAGCTAGACTCAACTGGGAGACTTTCACCCACTGAATAGGGACGTTGGAGGATCAAGATGTGTGTGTCTAGATGGTAATTAGTCATCAGGAAGGATCGGAAAGCCTGAGTGATCCAATAACCATCGAATGGGATCAAACACACACATACATAAAGGACATCATTTCCTCCTTCTAAGCATCTATCTCTTTTACAACATCTCATTTAGCAGTATATAGGAATTCGAGGGAATGGTGGCATATGGATCGTTGAGGTAATGGAGCCTATCTAGAAAGGTTTGTTAAGACACCAAGTTGTGAGTTGATGGCCCCTATCTAGGGGAGTGCCTTTTGTCCCCACTGGTTGTCTCTGAGATAGATAAATCCTCTCGTATAATATCACGTCCATGGAGTCATCAGTCGGCGATTGAACATGGACTTATCTCATATGGTGGAAACTTTCACTCTATCTATTCAGCCTCTACAATGCTCGAATTAGGGAAGATCAATTTATCGTTGACCGCCAATTACTTTGGCTTTGACCACTAATATTTATCTCCTTTCCAAAAGACTACATAAGGCAAATGAAATAGTTATTTTTTTTTAAATAATTAAATTCATTTTATTGAAAAGGCTATCAGCCAAAAAACTTGATCTCTTATTGCCTAGATGCATATTTTCCCTGTTATGCAACCTAAGTCTAAGTTTTCCTAGATGCATAGCGGAGATGCATAATTTCACTGTTATGCAACCTAAGTCTAAGTTTTCCTAGATGCATAGCGGAGATGCATATTTTCAATGTTATGCAACCTAAGTCTAAGTTTTTCTAGACTCATATTTTCATTGTTATGAAACCTAAGTCTAAGTTTACCTAGATGTCTAAGTCAGTTTTCCTAGATGTCTAAGTCTAAGTTTTTGCGGAGATGCATATATGTCAGGGATTTAAATTGCTTTAAATTGTTATCAGGTTGCTTATTCAGAACTTGCGGCCACTGCCTCTACCTCTGCCTCCACTTCTCCATCTCCATAGCCTGTGCCTCCACTTCCTTCACAACTTGCAACCACCGCCTCCACTTGATTTCCTTATCTCTTAAAGAGAATCTATCCATCTCTTTTACTTGAATCAACAAAATCTATCCATCTCTTTTACTTGAATCAGGAAAGATCGACTTGAGCTCTCCTTTTTAGTTGCAACGAGTTTTTGTTTTCTTCCTTCGAGCGAAAGCACAAGGGCCTAACTTTGATTATTATAATTCAGAGATGGAAATATGGATGGCCAGGGAATCACATCACGCACACAAACACCATCACTAGGCTTTCACTGCTGGGATGAGATACAAAAAGACATGCAGGAAGGATATTTAGACAGAGTTAGATGCGAGAACTTTCTTCCATTGTTGGGTATGTAATGATTTCTCTCACTATTTTTTGTTTCCTCTGAATCTTACTATATATATATATATCAAACAATAACTAGGTTGACCAGTAAAAATGCTTGTTTCAATGAGTCCTAAGGTAAAGGTATTGTAGGTCTGGTTTGAGGCCTATTTGTATTTGGTGCTCGAACTATAATTTTTCAATAGGCAAATCGTTGACTGAATGCATTTAAGTTCCTTTCTCAATCCTTTCATCCATCTCCACCTACACCAATACCAGGAACCTTCACACCACATTTCACACCCCTTTTTACTCCTCAATTTGCAAGGAAACCACCCTTAAAACCGCCTCTCCTTTCAGTCTAGCGACTTAGTTCCTCTCCTTATCAGTCGAGTCACTTAGCTTACCTCTCCTTTCAGTCGAGCAACTTAAAGAAGGTGCAAGACCAAACCAATCTGATCTTACCTGAGTTATTAGGTTCGTCGACTTGTGATTGCTTCGAAGTCTACGTGTCAGGAGTGAGATTGTTGGATCTGAAGGAGTACAAACAGTACTTGGTTAAATAGAGGAACATATTAGACGAGAATAGTACTTCGATTTTAGAAGCTTGTGAGGGTGATGGTTTGAGGTAAACTGGCTAGGGATATGCATCTAGTGGAACTATAATTGGATCTATGATTTTAGCCAGTCACCTAAAGAGAATGTTAGTTCGATACCCCAACCCACCGAGAAGCCCTCTTGGATTGAATAAGTGCGTTAACCTATATAATCGCACTGTCAATTTCTGAAGACAGTTAGCCGCAAGATGAAGTATGTTTGATCTCGATGAAAATTAATTGTATTATTTCAGTCAGAAGTGTCTTCAATTCTATTACATTAAGGTAGTTTCAAAAGAATAGTCCCGTAACATCTAATCCTCAAGGTTCAGTGCCCTATAAGCGAATGAATTAATTGTTGAATGGCCCTAACTCTTTATTAAGAAACTGATCGTTTATGGAAGCAATTCGAAGTGCTAGTTCACCACTCAGTCAAGGAAAAACGAGTTTCTATGCTCAACTTTCTATGACCTATGATTAGCAGGCTGAAACATAAAGGAGTTATTACCACCGTAAAGTATAAGTGGAATGATATGTTCCTTCTTTCACTACTGAATTCAAATTCTTTTATGTGCAAATTATGGCTAAGGGAAAGAAACCACCGCCATCGGACCCGCCTAGAGAGAAGGGATAAATGAGGGAGGGATAGAGCCAACAATTCCAGGTTCAGTTCGAGACCTCAAACCACTATACAAGCTGGACTCGACCGGGAGACTTTCACCCACTGAATAGGGATGTTGGAGGATCAGGACGTGTGTGTCTGGATGGTAATTAGTCATCAGGCAGGATCGAAAAGCCTGAGTGATCCAATAACCACCAAATGGGATCAAGCACACACATACATAAAGGACATCCTTTCCTCCTTCTAAGCATCTATCTCTTTTATAGCATCTCATTTAGCGGTATATAGGAATTCGAGGGAATGGTGGCATATGGATCGTTGAGGTAATGAAGCCAATCTAGAAAGGTTTCTTAAGACACCAAGTTGTGAGATGATGGCCCCTATCTGGGGGACTTCCTTTTGTCCCCACCGGTTGTCTCTGAGATAGATAAATCCTTCTGTATAATATCATGTCCATGGAATCATCAGTCGACGATTGAACATGGACTTATCTCATATGGTGGAAACTTTCACTCTATCTATTCGGCCTCTACAATGCTCTTTCTACTTTGGTAAGTGTTCTTATCTAGATTACAATCAATATCGAGGCTAAACAGGCTTAACTAGCTAGCTAGTCCAGGGTGTTAAGCCCAAGAAATGGGAGGGTTTTTTCCCACCTGAAGAATGAAATGAACATGAACTTACGGATAAATGGGAAACACCAACTGGAAGCTCCATCGGATGAAATCCCCACAATCGGATGCCCCAAGAAGGTTCTTCCTCCAAAAGAAATCATGCACTCATTATGTTTATATATAATTGGCCAGATTTATTTGATTGCGTCGCTTGAACAACCCTTGGTAGACAAGGCATATCTTATATATTTCATAGACCTGACATATCGACTCTCCAACGCTACCATAGCTGGTAGGGAAGACAGAGCCTATAGCCATGATCCCAGCTTTTGATGGATGAGAAATTGAGCTTCTAAGTGACGGTAGTATAACTAGTGGAACTATAGTTTAATTTGACCGATCCACTAGGCACCAATTCGACGTAACGAAAACCTATTAACGTCTAGTAGGAGGTTAAGTGTTAGATGCAGAGGCGGCTTCAACAGAAGGTGTGTGTAGCCTTATTTTCTGGACATGGCCCCTCTAGATGATTATTATTCTGGTGTGGGCTCGTTCCTGTTGGACCTCTAATACATAAAATACAATATAAAAAAACTCTATTGAAAGCACCAAGCAAACAACTCAGAATACTGGATCAAAGGATCTTACTCAAATATTTAAGATTTGAAAATGGGAGGAGAAATCTGAAAGACTCCATTTCATGTGGAATTGTTTGAAATGGGTCCATCTTTATTTCTTTGTTTACAAGTCGCCATTACCATATCCCATGAACTCTCATGGTTTCCAACAAATGTAATATAAAGCAAT
>ML842432.1:47394-60554 GCA_009831015.1 Picea engelmannii | reverse complement strand
ATCCAGATCTGAATTAGTGTGGAACCCACGACCCTATGTGCGACTAAGACATCAAGAAAGAAAGAATCATTTAGAAAACCAACAATTAGTGGCAGAAGGAGTCCAATAGGTCAAGGTACTAGTGGAAATTCAAGTGGAAGTACGAGTTCAGGTAGTAGTAGTCAGTTATTTACACAGTGTGGAGGTAGTACCATGAATTTTACAATGGCAGGAACAGATCCGACCATTCGGTTACCAAAATTTCATGGAGAAGGGTCAGAGAAACATCTATTTATTTGTGAAATTTTTTGGGAGGCTAAACAGATCACGGATGAAGACACAAAAGTGGCTCAACTTGCAATTACATTCAGAAACCATGCACTAGATTGGTTTATGATACTAACAATGAACAGTTCACAAGGAGAACCTACAACCATTGTAGATGTAAAGAAGGCACTAATCAATGAATTCCAACGACCAAGTTCAAAATATCAATATATGAATGAGATGATAGAAAATTAGATAGAATCTAGGAGAGTCGGTTTGGGAAATCGATCAAAGTTTCAAGTTATTGAAAGGTAAGTTGAAATATTCTATAATAGACATGCAACATAGACAACTAATGATAAACTCATTATTGCCACATTTTAAATACCCATTAAGGCAACAAAAGTTCCAAACTTAGGCTGAGGCTCTGCAAGCATCCTTACAAATGGAAGAGAATCTATATAAACATACAAATCCAACTATAGAAGAGTTGAGAGAGGATCTCAATAATCTGACATTTAAGTTGAATCAGAACAAAGGCAAGGAAAAGAGGGAATTTTTCTGGTGTACCTTATGCAGAACAACAGGACACCACAAAAATGAGTGCCCAACATTTGTGTAGTATTTGGGAGCAGGGCTGCCAAATCCATTACCCATAGAAGGAGTATGGTGTGAATTATGTAAAACACCTGGACATGATCCCTATCATTGTCCAATGATGCAAAAATACCAAACAGTGCATAAAATTACATTCTGTAATTTCTACAAGTGTGTAGGACATGAGGATAAAGATTGTCGAACCTTGGAACTTATGAAGGAAAGGACCTTAGATGATTATAGGATGCAGGATGAACTAATGACAGGACAACCTGCACAATAGTTTACAATGCCACCACAACATAATCAAGTACCATAGTATAATACATCGCATGTAGACAATCAAGGAAACATAGGAGGATTCAAAGGAGGAGGACGTGGAAGAGGAGGATTTGGAAGAGGCAGAGGACCAATAATTTGCCACAATTTCCAACAACCTGGAAACTATGCAAGGGATTGTTTACAACCACCAACAACATGCATGTATTGTCGTGTAACAATCCATACTGCAAAAAAAATGTCCTATACTTCTGACAAAAATACAAGACAAAATGAATCAAAAAAACCAAATTGTTAAGTGGATTGCCGCGAAAAATAGAGAGGATGGGGAAAATATCAATGTGGTTACTCGAGGTAGAACCAAAACAGGAGCAGAGGCAACAAATCAGAGTCAGAACCAACACCAGTGGGTTAGAAAAAATACAACACCTCAACAACATTTTGATGCACACAAGGAAAAAGAGACTTTTAAGCATGTCAGACAATAAATTTTGCAGGCGAATATTGCTTCTACTTCAAATGCACAACCAGGATATGATGGGCCAGTATATGATATACCTCATCCATATGATCATACCAGCATAGGTCATCCTTCAGAAAATGTAAGTAATCTAGGAAACTTTCTGGTGTCTTGCTTGAAGTTATTGAATGATCAAACATTTATACAAGTATTACAAAGTTTGATAGAAAAATGCAATCCTGAAGAAGAGATAAAACTAGAACAAAAGACAATAAATCATGTACATAGGAAGACAAGAACAAATAGAGAGTTTAGACTAAATGTAAATTTTGGAGACTTCAACATGGGTGAAAACATATTAGATTTGGGATCTGAGGTAAATGTTCTTCCTAAGAAAACATGTGAATGCATGGGGGAATCTACATTGAGTTATTCACCTATTCAGTTGAAACTAACAAACCAACATAGGGTAATACCAATTGGATGATTGAAAGACATACAATGGATTTAGATGGTGTGTAAACTATGGAATATTTTGAGGTAATTGATATAGTGGATAATACTACACCTTATCCAACATTGTTGGGACTGGATTTGGCATTTGACAATCAAGCTTGTTATCACACAATCTATACTTACCCAAAGCCCAAAGGCAAGTAAGCCTAGACTGGCATAACATGGAGGTGGCTCTGTCATTGTCACCCCAAAAGGGTACCTCTTTCTCTTTAGGAGGAGGAAAACCTCACTTCAAGGGAGATGTCCCATGACCTAGTTGGTTGATGAAGGGTAAAAAAGGCTAGATAAAATCCCATCTCTCTCTCTTTAGGTCACTCAAGTTAAGAATTTGCTTGGTAAGGTTAAAGGGACAAAGAGGAACTAAAATGAGTGGTGCCTTCCCTTTACCAATGAAACATCAAATGTGGGTAGCAAAACTGATTTCAATAATTATAACCAATGACTCCTTGAACAAATTATGTGCTGCTAAACAAGTTATATATAACAACAATAGGATTACAATAGGAGCAATGTATATTACAAAATTGCAAGTTATGAAGACAAGAAATAATATAAAGGGTTTTGTATACCTGATAATGATTTGTCACTCACAATTACAAGATTAATACAAGTCTATTAATATTTAGATGGTTGTCTAAACACTTATAACAACAACAATTAATATTGATGACAACTAATAAACCACTTCAGAAAAATGTACTTGAATGAAGCAAGAAAACAACTGATTCAACATCCAATGATTATAGCTTGCTTGGCACACGTGTTAGTTGTTTTTATAGATGATTTAAGGGTTGTAAAGGGGCTGCAACAATGGTTGTAACAACAACTTCAACAACAGTAACAACCTCTAACAACTTCAAAATTTGCACTTAGAACAAGAAATTAATTACACACTTTAACAATCATTTGATAGTACTTTGCTCTATACAATTTCTCGGTTGTATTTAGATGGTTATTAGGCTAATAAAGGCTGCAAATTATGGCTGTAATAGTGAATTAGTATCAACAACAACAACCTTAACAACTTCAGAAAATTTGCACTTAGAGATAGCAAAAGGAGATTAAGGCCTAGGAAGGTGACGCCTAAGTTGATGCAATCTTTTGGGTAGGTTTTAGGGTTAATACTTGTTAGGGCTACAAAGAATGATGGTTAGAGTAGCACTAGGTTAGTAATTAGTATTCTAGGTTAGTGAGTTAATTTAGTAGGCTATCAACTAGGGAAAAGAGTTGAAGTTTGATGATACTTGTCAAAGAGTGAGGTTTGACTAATGCCTTTCTAAGGGTAGTGGATTCAAGTAGGTGACTTCCTTCGAGGATTCTAATAAGCTATTTTACACATAATTCAAGAGGGAAAAAGACCTGGGAGGAGTAGCACCTTAAGTCCTCCTAGGTTTTGGACTCTAAGAGGTGAGAAAACTAGGGTGTAGGCACTTCTAGGCCCTGGCACCTCCTTCTTCTTGGATTTTTATGGATGAAAAATACTTTGCACAATAACTAAGTATAAACCTCTAGAGAGACAACACTTTAGGGCCCTAGTGTTTCACTAGTTACTAGATGAATTCAATAAATCTAGGCAAATGAAAAGGAAGAAAGTTAGCACTTTAAGTTTCTTACTTCAACCATTAATTAAAACATGCAATTTCATAATTTTGTATGAGAAAGCAAAGCATTACCATAACCGTTTACAATGACAAAGTAAAAATGTACTTACTTGCACCAAGAATAATCATGTAAAACCATGCAAGATTGCCACAAAACTTCATAAAAATTTGTCCAGGTGCCAAAAACAAGCCTTAAAAGAGTATCACCCCCCTTATTTCAGTCAATAACCCTTAGTAGGGGAAAATTTCATACCTCCACTCTCCCAAGTGAGAGTTATGATAAAATGAATGTCACTTTATGTTTATTTATACCAAAATTTGACCTTTAATTATTTTAGGTCAAAATATCAGGGCCGACCTGGCCAATTTCGTACAAAATTAAATTCTAGACAAAATAAAATAAATTTACATGTAAAGACCCTCCTATGGGTGACATCATTTCCTTCTAGGGTGACGTTGGACCTATGTCATGGAACATTGGGCTCTGGGAGTGAAATGTTGGGCCTCCAAAGGTCAAAACCCTGCCCACACGTGCCAATAACCTCAAGATTACCCCCAATGTGACAACCACTGCATGTAGAAACATCCATGGCTGTATAGGTGACATCCAAGGCTTCCAAAGGCCAACGTTCAGGTGGGAAAGGCACAACCGCCTGGGTCTAGGTCCACCAAAGTGCCTCCAAAGGAAACATCCTTCTTCTTCTTGGCAGAACCCCTTCATCTTCATCCTGCCCCCTGGTTGGGGTCTCAACATCCATCAAATGGGCTTTGAGCCCTCATGAAGGTTCGATCTAGTCATCTCTCCATGTACCTATTCATCGTGCAAGATCTTGCAAGCACAACAAGTACGCCTTCCAGGGGTCCATAAGTCACAGACATCATAATACATAAATCACATCTAATAATTAAAACACCCAAACATGTGCATTAAACCTCCCTAAACCAAAACAAATGCTCAAAACGTTATGCAACTTGACAAGTCTAGGATTTGGAATGGTCTGAGGGTGTCCTATTGGGCCAGTCTCCCTTAAGTCAAGGTCGTTTCCCCAGTGGAGCTTGATCCAAATCATGCAAATGTATGAGGTGGTGAGGGAAAAAAATTTGGGCATGGGGTGTGTGTGATAACAGGGAAATGAAACACTCACATATGGGTTCCCTTGTTGAGGGTGAGATGCACCTTGTCATGGATGCAAATGTTTCCTTGGTTATCCGGGTGATATTTACCTGCTGCCAGGATCAACGGTTCTTGTTGATTTGAGATCAATGGTCCAGATTCACTTCGGAGTTTCGGGCTTCGGGAATTTCGAATGTGAAGCATGAAAATATCTCGAAGGAAAATTGCCGAAGTGAATGATCTGCCTCCATGTGTCGTTGCTGATGGATGGGCCAGATTCACTTCAGAAGTTTAGGCTTTGGGAGTTTCAAATGTGAGGCATGAAGTTCTCTCGGAGTAGTATGGGCCCGTAGTGACGTGGCAGGCTCTCGGGAGTTTGGGAGTTCGGTTCTTAGGCTAGTTCGGATCTTCGTCTTCGGGGCTTCGGGTTGTCGGGACTTCGGCTCTTCAGGACTTTAGCTCTTTGGCTCTTCGACTCTTCGGCTCTTCGGGACTTCAGTGCTTCGAGACTTCGACTCGTCGGCTCTTTGTCTCTTTGGCTCTTCGGGTCTTCTTGTAATTCTTCCTCTTTGGGTAATTCTTGATGTTAAATCCCATGCGATTTCAACACTTCGAATGCACGAAAATTGTCAATCTGATTGGCCTAATGGATCTCCATCGTCGAAATTCAACCTGCCTGTTCCCACAATATGAGTCCGAAATTGACTACTTTGGATTGCTGCGTTTGTCCACGGGCATTTCCTGTGCATACAAAAAGGCTTGGCCGACCTGCGGCGAACTCAATCAATGGAAAAAATGATGACAAGCATTCCGAACCAAATACGACATGTATTTATCCTTCAAGAGACAATAGCAACAGGAATTCTCAAAGACTCAATCAAGAAAGAAACGGATAAGAACCAAGTCACTCAGTAATGGGAAACTGACTTAATCAACCCGAAGAGGACAAATTTGATGAAGGCATAGGGAAAGGAGAGAGGAGAGGCAGGGGTGCAGACCTAGGTCACAACATTGGCTCCAACTGGGGATGGCACGTCCCTGTGAAGTGCTAAGAAATGTATATCGGTGCCTTGAGATTAGATAACTGCTCTTACCTTCCATTTATTACCTTTGTTTCAGTCTTCTAGCCCTGTGTATCTGTTATTGTCCCTCAACCATGCATTTTAAACTTAGACAACACCCTAGTGCCTTTTTTGGGCTATGGAGTCTTTATTGAAACTTGAAACTGCAGCTAAACCCCAGTGCCTTGTTGGGATATGGACTCTCTTATTCAAATAAGTTACTGAATACCAACACACTGAAAAACAATTTGCAAACTAAAAATTAAATGTTCTCGAACTACGAGCTTATTCTCCTATTTCCTACTCTATTTAGTTGAAAACCAACTCAATCATGTGTAATTCCATTTCCAATGAAACCAAGAAACCATACGACTGATAACCATAACTTCGAGCATGTCACTGTTTAGAATAATACAAAGAGGATATATCAAAAGCGACAAAAAGTTGGCAGACATTTGGTACTTACAGTTGCAAATAATGATCATGCTAAAACTTCAGACCTTTGGGATTTTGGAAAAATAAGAATCCATCCATCTCACTATTGGATCTTGAAACTCATGAAAAGCTTCCAACTGGTTGAGAGGACAAAGTTGTTGTTGTGTAAGATATGCATTATAGACAAGTCTGAGTTTCTCCTGTCTTCATTGAAAAGGCTCATGAAAGTCATGTGATTCACAACTATAAAGGGCATCAAAATACTCATGATACTGCTCATCTTGTTGTTTGAAATGAATGGGTATGTCTTCTGCATCACTGGTTTTTCCTCATTCTAGTTCCAGAGTGTCATCTTTAGGCTTATAGATTTCCCGTTGCTCAACAATTTCAGAAGGAAGGGGAAAAACTTGCTCGTGACCTTCAACATCACTTTCCTCATAGTTAATCAAATCTTTATGAGAACATAGAACAATAGATGTATCATAACAACGAATATCTGAGTCACCTAGAATAATGCAAGATGTATCTAAAGCCTTCTCATCATCAATTTCATCATTAATGTAATTCCCTACATCATCTTTTTGAGTAAGAGGATCAGAAGAAGACTCATATGTAACCGAATCTTCCTCCACTTCTTCAACAGAAAAAATCCCTTTTATTTTCACTACTAGAAGAACTAATAAGTGACCATCGAATATGATATGCAAATTCTTCACAACAATTCTCAAAAAGTAAATCAATTGAAAAAAACCTTTTACAATGCTTATTGAATGCAACATGGAACTGTTCCAGGGAGGAGATGCTAGTAGGGAGAAAGGATCGATACCACTCATGAGCATCTCCCTCTAATGAGTACATGAACATATTCATTAATACATCCTCATGATGTATTCTCCATTGATGCATGAGTTCATGAAACTCAAGCAAATGCTCAGCAGGGTTGTCATCTCTATGTTCTCTAAATCTTGGCAAAAAATCACCCCACTCATCTATAGTAGGAACAACATTTAGAAAACCAGGAACAATTGAGAAATTTAATGGATCAAACCTCTGAGCCATGATGGCTTTCATTTGAAAATAGGACTTCTTAAAACTGTGGAGTCGCCACTGGATTCTTTAACCATCGAGTCTCTAGGTGAATGATATGCAGTCTGAATGTGTCTGGTCTTTGTTCACCATCAAAGATCAGATCTGATCATTGTTTTTTTCCCATGGAAAGATATTTCGTTACTCCGTTCCCCAACAATGACGCTAGAAGATGTTGGTCCTAAGGTCTGCACCTGACTGCTAAAGGGAAAAGCTAGGCCACCAATCAGTTTAGAATGATTGTTTCTTTTAATTTTTGTTGGTTGATCAGAGGGGTTATTCTATCAAGACAAAAGGAAGGTTGGGTTGGCAGAATGATAGGGATGAGGGTCCTCCTTGGCTGGTGGCACACTAATGACATACCAGTGAAATAATAGAAAAATAGAGGGAAACAACAAGTTACTCAATGAATAATTTGCTGTAAGAAGTTCGATATTTAAAATATCATTTCAATACATTAAACATGTATCAAAAAACACAATTAATCCCACAGGTTGCAATAAAAACAAATCTTCACCAAAGCATTAGTTGTTTGACAGGTTGCATATTGGTAAAAATAAGTTATACAATAGCTGAAAGGAAATGAAATGTACGTTGCACAAATAAAAAACTATATTCAAGATAAGAATAAAAACACATGAAGATTTGAACGAAACACTATCATCAAGAGTATGTTCACCAGGTAGAGAGGTTTAATCCATGCATACAACGGGTCCAACCAGTCTGATGTATTGCTATTCTTTCCCAAAAAAATCTGATCCCAATGATATCCAAAAACTAACTATTTAAAAGAGTTGTAGAGGCTCTCGTCCTTAGGGGACCGAGACCTAATTCCAATTTACTAACTATAATACATATTGACTAATCTAACTGAATTTGCATGGAGTTCAACATGCAAACTCTATACTAAATTTGACTGGTAAAAAGTGGTTCTGATCACACACAAAATAACACTTGTTATTTAATCTAAAAGAGTGTGCAACGACACAACAGGAACTACTACTAGAAAAAATATTGCATGTGTTGAACGAACTGAGATTGGCAGAAAAAGAGTCGGAGTGGCAGAATGAATTTCTACATTGAACGATGGCATACCTACGAGTTGTTGGAGGCCACTGAAGACAACTGAATGCATGAGCAGATCTCTGCTTGAGGAAGAGGTAGTTTATTGAAGTGTTCTGGAGCTATTTTGCATCGACTTAGGACTGAGACTTAACTCTCTATCTGTGTCTGAGATTTCAGAAGTTAAGCACACTCTATCTCGACTATAACTGTCCCTCCTTCTCGCTTTCTCTATGATGAGCTGGTCTTGAATAGGAAGACATGGAGGCGAGAATCCAATAGGAAGACATGATGCATGGAGGTGATATGCTATATGAGCGGATTTGTATCACGTGGAGGTGAGTGGGGGACAAGTGGCATGTGGTGAGAGGAGAGAGAGCAGTGAGTGGAATGAGTGGAGGTGACACGGTGACCTGATGTCATTTAAGCATGTGATTGCAGAATTTCTTGAGGGCGGTTTGGGTCCACACCGCTTTTGGGCCCGCAATCCCCCACAAGCTACCACGTACCCTTCCAACAATACTGTGGTTCCAATTGTGGGACCGCTCTAGAAAATTAATGTCCAGGCAGTTTACGTACCCGCAATGAATTATGGTCGTCGATCTGATTATGATCTGTGATCCGGGTGATATTTACCTGCTGCCAGGATCAACGGTTCTTGTTGATTTGAGATGAATGGTACAGATTCACTTTGGAGTTTTGAATGTGAAGCATGGAAATATCCCGGAGGAAAATCACCGAAGTGAATGATTTGCCTCCACATGTCCTTGTTGATGGACGGTCCAGATTCAGTTTGGTAGTTCATGCTTTGGTAGTTTCAAATGTGAGGCATGAAGTTCTCCTGAAGTAGTACGGGCCTGGAGTGACGTGGCAGGTTCTCGAGACTTCAGGAGTTTGGCTCTTTGGCTAGTTCGACTCTTCGTCTTCAGGGCTTCGGCTCTTCGGGACTTCGACTCTTTGGGACTTTGGCTCTTCGGGACTTCAACTCTTCGAGACTTTGGCTCTTTGTCTCTTCGGCTCTTTGGGACTTCGGGTAATTCTTGATGTATGCAAAAAAATCGTTGATCTGATTTGCCTGATGGATCTCCATCGTCAAAAGTCAACCTATTTGTTCCCACAATATGAGTCTGAAATTGACCGCTCTGGATTGCTGCGTTTGTCCACAAGTGTTTCCTGTGCATACAAAAAGGCTTAGCCGACCTGCGGTGAGCTCAATCAATGGAAAACATGATGACAAGCATTCCGAACCAAATACGACATGTACTTATCCTTCAAGAAACAATAGCAACATAAATGCGAAAAGACTCAATCAATAAAGAAACGAATAAGAACCAAGTCACTTAGTAATGGGAAACTAACTTAATCAACTTGAAGAGGACAAATTCGACGAAGGCATAGGGAAAGGAGAGAGGAGAGGCAGGGGTGCAGACCTAGGTCACAACAGAAGCTCTGGATGATTCATTCCCGAGGCATTAGGGAGATAAAAAAGATTTTATTTATTATATTACAGAATTTGGGTCACTTAATAGGAAAGAGGGGGAATTTGTTTCAGACTTCTAAAAAAGATTTAATAATATTTAAATAAGATTCCCACTGAAATAAAGCCTACATAAACCTCTGCCAAGATTACTTATTCCAACACTTTTGACCCTGAGTTTTGCCTCCTGTTGAGAGAAAGAAGAGCTACCTCTTTAGCTCATATGCAAGATGTAGCCCTTGAAGTAGAGTCTAATATATTARTAGCTAWCAAACTTAGGAGTAGATATGATAGAGAGAGAAGAAAAGGTAGGGTTGAAGCTTCAACCTCTGATTCCTCTGCTGCCCACCCTCAGGTGGATGAATTGACAAAACTGGTAAAATCACTTTTTGCACAAATGGAGAAATTGAAATTTGAAGGAAAGCAGAGCTATAGGAACCCCCAAAATGTTGATAATAGGGGTAATTTCAGAATACCCAATCATGCCCCTCATATCATCCAAAGAGATCAAAGAAATAGGGATAGGGATGATAAAAAAATCCAAGCACCTCTCCAAAATAACCTAGTTACTGATGAAGAAGGAGAGGAAGAAGATGTTGATCCTAAAATCCATTGTCTTGGTGACACCTCTTCATCTCCTCATTTAACCCAATATGCATATGAAGAGTCTCTCATGGATAGCCAACTAAATGAGTTGATAAAAGGGGAAAGGACCAGTGGCAATCCAAATAGATACAACCTAAGGTCAAAGAAGAAAGAGGGGAAGCCTGACATTTCTGATCGACCTACTAGAACAGAAAATCCTACTAAGGGCGTGGTAGCTAGCAGCAAAGAAAAAGAGGCACAAAACTCCCAGGAAGTGGTTAAGAGCCCTACCCCAGAATTTAAGGAGATTTTAAATCCTCCCTCCTCTTTTAGCTTTGAGAACGATATTCAAAAGATTAAAATCCATGTACCTTTTTTGGAGCTAGTTAAGAACGAGGATTTAAAAAGGTACCTTTCCAAAATGCTGCAGCCTGAATCGTCATCTTATCCCACCAATTCAGTCAACCTCCAAGATGAAAAACCAGTTGTCATACTAAGACCTTTGGTAGAAGAAAGGGTTGACTCTTTCGCTCCTTTCTATACATCATTGAACATTCACGATAAAGTGTTGCACAACTGTTTGATGGATTCCGGGGCATCTCATAATCTCATGCCTAAGACTGTCACGGATGAGATTGGGTTGGAGGTTACAAAAACCTACCATGACCTATACTCATTTGATTCCAGGAAAGTGAAGTGTCTTGGGGTTATTAAAGACCTAGTTGTCTCCTTGTTCCAATTGCCAATGAAAAGTGTGGTCATGGATATTGTGGTGGCTGATGTCCCCCCTAAGTTTGGAATGCTATTTTCTAGATCTTGGATCAAAAGATTGGGGGGAACTTTGCAGATGGATCTTTCATATGCCACCATTCCTGTGTTTAGGGGGGGGAACATAGAAGGCTTTATAGGGAAGCACAACTTGCTTACATTATCAGTGATGAAGCAAATCTTACCAACCACCCCATTTTTGCAGTTGATAATGATTTAGGAACTAGCATGTTACAACTCACCGATGCTCCTCAAACACCTATTGAAATCAGAAATCAACCTATTACCTATTGTGAAAACCCTCCTCCCTATACCTCTGTTTGGAAGATGTTTTTTGATGGAGCCTCTTCTAGGGAGAGTGTTGGTGTTGGAGTAGTTTTTATTTCACCTACCCAAGAGACCATATCTCTATCTTACAAGCTGAAATTTGAAATGACAAACAATGTGGCAGAATATGAGGCTCTTGTTTTAGGTTTGAGGGCTGCTAAAGACATGAATATTGAAGAGCTAACAGTGTTTGGAGATGTTGAGTTGATTGTTCATCAAGTCAAAAATCTGTATCAAACTAAACACCCTAGGTTAAGGACCTATAGAAATGAAGTTTGGTATCTTGTCGATAGTTTCTTCTTAGATTTTAATATCTCATTTGTTCCAAGAGAGGAGAACACCGTGGCAGATTCCTTGGCTATCTCAACAAGTAATTTCAGGGTTCCTTTGCCCCCCAAACTCAAGTATGATGTGGAAGTAAAGCATAGACCCTCTATTCCTGACAATGTCAAACATTGGAAGGTGTTTGAGGATGATATTGAGATAAAAAGATTTCTTGAGATTGTGGGTGAATTTTTAGCTTTACATATTGATCAAGATCAGGATACTGAAGAAAGCCCTCATGCTAATATTTTTCTGAATAAAATTGTTGACCATCATATTGTTCAGTTACCCAGTAACCATATTCCAAAAGGACTTGTCCCCTTGGAGAGATTGTTTGACAAAAATGATGTGGATGTAAATATTAAAGGTTCAACTGAAAATGTTGATGTGACTGAATGCAATTTAGGAACAAAAGAAGACCCAAGGTATGTTAAATTGTCTAGCAGTTTGTCAAAGGAACAAAGGGATGATTATGTCAAGCTTTTGAAAGAGTTTGCTGATGCGTTTTCCTGGAAATATGAAGAATTAATAACATATGACACCAACATCATTGAACATAAGATCCCTTTGAAAGAGGAGACCAAGCCTTTTAAACATAAACTTAGACAAATAAATCCCATGCTGCTGCCTATTATGGAAAAAAAAGTGAAAAAATTGTTGGATGCCCAAATCATCATTCCTTTGAGATATTCAGAATGGGTGGCTAACTTGGCGCATGTGAGGAAGAAAAATGGGGAAATCAGGTTATGTGTTGATTTCAAGAATTTGAACAGAAGCTCCAAAAGAGATAACTACCCCTAGGAAGGGGCACATTTTGTAGAGAGTGGCTAGTTCATCTAGGATGTCTATGATTGATGGCTTCTCTGGCTATAATCAAATCTCTATCCTGCCTGAAGATAGAGAGAAGACAACCTTCACTACTCCTTGGGGCACATTCATGTATGCTAAAATGCCCTTTATATTGATGAATGCAGGAGAAACCTTCCAACGAGCCATGGACATTGCCTTTATTGGGGAGAAAGACAAATTTTTAGTCATCTATCTAGATGACATTACAGTGTTCTCAAAATATGACAAAGAGCATTGTCATCATTTGAAGAAGGTCTTTTTGAAATGTAGAAGGTTTGGCCTCTCTCTCAATCCTAAGAAATCCTTGTTTTCTATGAAGGAAGGTAAATTATTGGGGCACATTGTGTCAGCAGAAGGGGTAAGAATTGATCCA
>ML842432.1:7643-47294 GCA_009831015.1 Picea engelmannii | reverse complement strand
GAAGAAAGCCCTCATGCTAATATTTTTCTGAATAAAATTGTTGACCATCATATTGTTCAGTTACCCAGTAACCATATTCCAAAAGGACTTGTCCCCTTGGAGAGATTGTTTGACAAAAATGATGTGGATGTAAATATTAAAGGTTCAACTGAAAATGTTGATGTGACTGAATGCAATTTAGGAACAAAAGAAGACCCAAGGTATGTTAAATTGTCTAGCAGTTTGTCAAAGGAACAAAGGGATGATTATGTCAAGCTTTTGAAAGAGTTTGCTGATGCGTTTTCCTGGAAATATGAAGAATTAATAACATATGACACCAACATCATTGAACATAAGATCCCTTTGAAAGAGGAGACCAAGCCTTTTAAACATAAACTTAGACAAATAAATCCCATGCTGCTGCCTATTATGGAAAAAAAAGTGAAAAAATTGTTGGATGCCCAAATCATCATTCCTTTGAGATATTCAGAATGGGTGGCTAACTTGGCGCATGTGAGGAAGAAAAATGGGGAAATCAGGTTATGTGTTGATTTCAAGAATTTGAACAGAAGCTCCAAAAGAGATAACTACCCCTAGGAAGGGGCACATTTTGTAGAGAGTGGCTAGTTCATCTAGGATGTCTATGATTGATGGCTTCTCTGGCTATAATCAAATCTCTATCCTGCCTGAAGATAGAGAGAAGACAACCTTCACTACTCCTTGGGGCACATTCATGTATGCTAAAATGCCCTTTATATTGATGAATGCAGGAGAAACCTTCCAACGAGCCATGGACATTGCCTTTATTGGGGAGAAAGACAAATTTTTAGTCATCTATCTAGATGACATTACAGTGTTCTCAAAATATGACAAAGAGCATTGTCATCATTTGAAGAAGGTCTTTTTGAAATGTAGAAGGTTTGGCCTCTCTCTCAATCCTAAGAAATCCTTGTTTTCTATGAAGGAAGGTAAATTATTGGGGCACATTGTGTCAGCAGAAGGGGTAAGAATTGATCCAAGTAGAGTAGAGGCCATCTAGACCTTATCTTTTCCTAGATCTAAGAAAGAGGTTCAATCCTTCCTGGGTAAAATCAATTTTCTAAGAAGGTTCATCTCTAACTTTGTTGAATTAGTGAAGTACATTACAACCATGCTCAAAAAGGAAAATGAGGTGAAATGGACTTACAAGGCTCGAGAATCATTTGATTGCATCAAAAAGGCCTTGATTGAATCACCTGTGCTCACCAACCCTGACTATTCTAAGGAATTCCTGATATTTTCCTTTGCCTCATTTGACACATTGGCTTCTGTTCTGCTACAGAAAAATGCAGAGGGGTTAGAGCAACCTATTTCCTTTTTTAGCAAAGCATTGAGGGATGCAAAAATGAGATATGATATCATGGAAAATCAGGCTTATGCTTTGGTCAAAGCCCTCAAGGCTTTCAAAGTATATGTTCTGCACTTAAAGGTTGTTGCATATGTCCCTTCAACCTCAGTGAAAGAGATATTGATCCATCCTAAAATAGATGGGAAGAGAAGCAAATGGATTGCTAAAATTCTAGAATTTGACTTGGAAACGAAGCCCACTAAATTGGTGAAAGGCCAAGGTTTAGCAAGGTTGTTGGCTGAATCAAATGGCAAAGAGTTGGGGGTTAATTTCATGAACATGAACTCAGAAAATCAGCAAGCTGAGATTGTTGATAAAATATCTCTTGTCAGCCTCAACTTGGAAAAATGCACTTGGCATAAAGATATCATATATTTTCTGCAGAAGTTGCAACCTCCTGATGGCTTGGACAAGAACAAGGTGAGAGATTTGAAAATCAAAGCAATCAAATATTGTCTCATTAATCAGGTTTTGTATTGGAAAGACCCTCTAGGAGTTATTTTGATATGTCTGGACCCATAAGAGGCCCAAAGGGTCATAACTGATTTTCATGACAGCTTATGTGGGGGGCATCATTTCTGGAGGACCACAACTTATAAGATCCTAAGCGCTAGGTATTTATGGCCTAGAATTTTTACTAATGTTCGTGCAAATATTAGAGATTGTGTCAAATGCCAAAAAATTTCTGGAAAGCAACAACTCAAATCTTTTCTCTTGAAACCTGTGGCGGTTTCTGGACCTTTTCAACAGTGGGGTACTGACTTCATTGGGGAAATCCACCCAACCTCAAGTGGTCAACACAGGTGGATTTTGACTGCCACTAATTATTTCACCAAGTGGATAGAAGCCATTCCTACAGGAAGTTCCTCCCACAAGGTAATCATTAGATTTCTTGAGGATATGATGGCCAAATTGGGTTGTCCAAGCAGGATTGTTACTGACAATGTTGCCTACTTCAAAGTTGAACCATTAATCAAGTTCTATGAGCAGTATGAGATTGCATTAATCCATTCTACTCCTTACTACCCCCAAGGAAATGGTTTTGCATAGTCCTCTAACAAGGGCCTCATAAAGATCATCAAGAAATTGTTAGAAGACAATAAGAAAGCATGGGACTCAAAGCTAAAATTTGCCTTATGGGCTGATAGAGTTACAAAAAAGAGGTCACTTGTTGTTTTCCCTTTCCAACTTGTGTATGGGGTTGAGGATATCTTTCCTACTCAACTTGCTTTTCTTGTGGAAAAATTCCTCTAGGACCACCAAGGAGAACCTGATGATATGGTCAGGGGGATACAACAGTTGGTAGAAGTGCAACAGACTAGGGAGAAACTATTTGATAAAGCTGAGGACCATCAACAAAAGATAAAATGAGCATTTGACAAGAAGGCAAGCAAGGAATATTTTCAGCTGGGTGATCTAGTGCTCAAGTGGGATGCACCCAAGCAAGACAAAGGAAAACATGGTAAATTCTAAGCCTTATGGATTGGTCCTTTCAAGATTTCTGAGGTATTTTCAAATAACACCTATAAATTGTAGAACTTGGAGGATTATGAAGTTTTTGGTGGCCCTGTCAATGGGAACTTTCTAAAAAAATATTTTTCTTAAGCCATGAGTGGCTTTCCATCCATTGTAATTAACACTTCATATTTTATTTCTGTTTGAATAAGAGACCCCATGACCCAAAAGCTAAGGCACTGAAACTGCTTGTTCTTGGCAGCTCATAGGGAGCATGCCATCCCCTGTGGAGCCAATTTTATCACATGAAGTTGTTCAGGGTTGTAGGTGACAACCATGAGCACAGGCGAACATGCGGGTGCAATTTTCATTTTCAGTGTCCATACTCATTTTCTGTTGTTGTCGTCACCCGTGTGTAGATGAATGCTATTGCTTTGTTTCTTAGGAGTTGAATTGAGGAAGCAGGTTTTCAGGCCTGTGAGAAAATCTCCCAGGTGAGAGAGTTTGCTGGGAAGTGAGGTCTCCTGGAAGGGAGTCCCGTAGCAGATACAATACTTTGAGACTTCTGGTCCAGTCTGTTGTTGAATCCAAAGGTAAGGGAGGTGTAGTAGCCGATGGAATTGTATTAGTGAAGGCGTACCCTCCTGGGGTGGAGAAGGCATGTGGGGAATGAGGGCCTATGGGTTGTGAGCATAAGTGGCTCCTAGGATAAAAGATCCTTCCTATTGTTTTGTGCAACTTCCGTGTTGTATTTTCTAAGCGTAGAATTCCCTTGCCCGATGGAGTTTAGTCCCAGCTCGGGGGTGACCCACTGCCGAGCATGATGAGAAATGTGATCTAAGGCTGGGAGGTTTGTGGAAGGTCTGCACACAATTAGTGGTTGTCTATTAA
This sequence comes from Picea engelmannii, assembly GCA_009831015.1. NCBI lineage: Eukaryota > Viridiplantae > Streptophyta > Pinopsida > Pinales > Pinaceae > Picea > Picea engelmannii. The sequence continues at coordinate 43,582 of ML842432.1, read as the reverse complement.
AAGATAAGTACCAATTCTATGTTCGTTGTATGTTGTGTATTTGTATTTGCATTATAATTAATGAGTAATGCATGTATATATATATATATATATATATATATATATATATATATATATTGCATGGATGTGTTAAATGTTTCTTATTTTAATTGCATTAGATAGATATATATTTATAAGTGTGAACACCATATGTTATCTCTATCTTCCGGTTAAGTTTTATATGTGATTATTTCGACAAAGTTACTTTGTGGCATGGCCTGTCCTGCTGTTTAAGGTTGGGAATGTCACAAGAACGGTATTAGAGTAGTAAAGGCAAGTTTAAGGTTGTTTGGGTAGTGTTACTCGGCTAAGGGTTGGTGGTCGGGGACGTTGCAAATTGGTATTAGAGCCATGGTTTTGACACTGAGCCCGGATGGGCCATGTTAGTGGTTAACGAGACAAAGATTTCATAGTGAATTGTTGTCAAAAGGGACACAATTTGAGGTTCAGAGCGTCCCTGGGTGCAAGGAGTGTGTCGAAAGAGTCTTTGACTCAAAAATATCAGGAGAAATAGCTTGAGTTTTCTCGTGAAGGGACGCGAAGATATGTTTCAAGGAGTGCACAGATCCGAAAGTAAACTAAGTGTCGAAGCAAACCTCTAAGAAGAAAGGGGTTCGAGAAATGAAGCTCATGAGGAGGAGCAAAAACAGTCGTAAGATCTGTTGTTGGAAGGAGTTTGGACTGTTAGATCTGTGTCCAGGAAAGAATAAGAGAGCAATGAGGAGGAAACAGATCCCAAGCCATCGGATCTGAGTGCAAAGGATCAAAAGTCGTTCGATCCAGGTTGACAGGTGGCACAAGATCCACAACTCCGGAGCGAGAGCACTTCAGAAGTTTTGTGATCGAGGAGAAAGCAAAATAACCGAAGTAGATCCTAGTCGTTGGTCGCTAGAGGGGTATGTGTCAATAGATCTGAGACTTCGGGTAAAGTCACTTCGAAGGATTTCAAGTGTGGAGTGTGACAAAATCTCGAAGTCCCGAAGGTCGAAGTAGATCACAACCATCCGTTGCGAAGGAAACGCGTCGACATATTATGAACTTCGAGTGAGAGCACTCTGGGAGGAACTAGTGTGCAGGAGTCTGAAACTCTCGAAGCCCGAAGAGACGAAGTGGATAGTGTCTGTCAGATCAAGGGCGAGACACACGTCAAGAGATCGTGTACTTCGGGTGGAGGTACTTATGGAGGAGGCAAGTGCTGTGAGTTTGAAACTCTCGAAGCCCGAAGTGCCGAAGTCACTCATAGCCGTTGATCGTGAAGGAGGACACATGTCGGTAAATCGTGAACTACGGAAGAAAGCGCTTCGGGCAAAAATGAGCATAGAGGAGTTGAAACTCCTGAAGTTTGAAGCTTTGAAGCTCGAAGAGCCGAAGTGGTGAGTCATGATGATGTCACCTGGAGGTGACGTGGACCTCCCCTATACCTACCACGTGCCCCCACCTGAAATGTTGTCAGCAGTACTATATGGGCCCTGAGTTTACATGACATAGTTAAAGGTCAGTGGACCCACACTGGCGTTGATCACGATACATCAATATTGACGACCAAGAGGCATTGCGGGGACCCAAATTGCATGAAAGTTAAATTTCCAGGGTGGTCCCGCAATCCAAACCACAATTTTACTAGGAGGTTACATGTCAGCGTCATAAGAATTGTGGGACGAAAGGAGGGTTACTCCAAACCGTCGTTGCATGCCCCCGCAATTTGAAAGGCATTAAGTGATGGGAATTTTAGGTATCTTAGTTCAAGTACGGAAACCATGGGTCCCAGTGGACGCATGACGCCAGTTGTGAAGTCAGGAGACTTGACACTTCGGAAGAATGTTTCATAAGGGAACAAAAGGAAGAACTTTCAAAAGTTTCATAACGTTGAGGTGACGAGACATAATGGCATCACCAAAGGTGACATGGAAGTGTTCGGAGATTAACGGGTGGGGTGTGCAGATGTGAAATCCTCCGAAGTCCCGAAGCTTCAAATCTCCGAAGTCCCAGAGCTCAGATGCCTGAAGTTCCATAGTGGGTGTCAGCCATTGGATGTTGGGTAGTCGTGGACTGTTGATCCACCCTACTTCGTGAATTATTCAATCCAGAACTCCGAGAGATTTGTTGTGATGTGCTTTAAAAACTTATGAAGCTAGAGGCCCGAAGTCTCGAGTAAGTGCCTATCGACCTAGCGCTTGGCCACATCCCGTGGTCGCATGGGTTGGGGGCTAAGAGAAAGGGGCTGGTGCCCGGAAATTATTGCAGAACAGGGCAAAGCTCAGAAAGAAAAAAAATCACAAGGATTCTTGATTGATCGAGAACCGCAAAATGGAATCTGGAATTTTTATTGAATCAGATCAGTTTATGAATACTGTGGAATTTGTTAAGGATTGATGGCCTGACAAATTTCGATTGACTGCACATTGTGTTTGCAGAGTTAATGATTGTCAGAACCAAACCAAATTGTTCCACAGTGCACCGAAATGGAGGAGGCACAAAATGCTTTCAGTTCAGAGAATGAAGCTAAAGGAATGGATGTCCATTTGGGAGTTGAAGGATCAAAATCCAATGGGAATGGAGAAGAGATAAATAAGGAGGGAAACATGATGAAAAACATTGAAAAGTTGCAGAAAGATGTCCAGACTCATAGAGAAGATAACAAAAATCTCATAAAATCGAGGGAGCAACAAGGAGAATTCAACATAAAGTTGATGCAGAGTCTGGAAAGAATTGAAAAGAAGTTGGATAAGGAGAGTGGATCAAGCAAAACAGGGAGTCGCGGGACCCCTGAGAATAAAGGAAAATAAAGGAGCGTTAGCATGCATCATCGTCACTCCCCGAAACATTCCAATAAGAGAGCACACAACAGTTCAAGTCCATCTCTTACCAGAAAGCATAGGAAATCAGAAGTGGATGAACTAAAGGGTGAAATGAATAAAATCAAGCCTCCTACTTTTGACGGAGAACACAAGAAAGATGAAGATGCCGAGACATGGTTGTTGGGAATGAGGAAATATTTCCAACTACAAAACTATTCTTCTCGTGAAGAGGGAAGAATTTCCAGTTACCAACTTAAAGGAAAGGCATCCATATGGTGGGATCAACTTGTGCAAGTACAACACGTCAGAGAGAAGAATGTTACATGGAGGGAATTCAAGAGACATTTTTAAAAGAAGTACTTAACTAAGAGGTATCATGACAAGAAAATGAAAGAGTTCTTCGAACACAAGCTGGGAAGTATGTCCATTGATGAGTATGAAAGAAGATTCTTAGAGTTGTTGAAATGTGTCTCCTTCATCAAGGACGTGACAGTTAATATTCAAAGGTATCTAAGTGGACTACCATCTTCCATCGGTGACAAGATCCAGTATGATGATCCTAAAACTATGGAAGAAACTATAAGGAGAGAAAAATGCTTATATGAGCAATAGAGAGAAAATCCCACTATCCGGAAGGCTTGGGATGACAAGAAGAAGTTCAAGAAAGAGCAGAGACAGAAGGGAAACAAGCCTCCCTTTTTCAGAAACAGTCCTCAAGGACAACCATATTTTAGAGAACCTAGGAAGGATGAAGTAAGTGGGCAAATACCAAGACATCCACCTATGGAATGTTGGGGTTGTGAAGGAAATCATAGGTACAAAGATTGCCCCCACATAAATGACAAAGTGAGAGTTGTCCACAATGTTCAGCAAGCAGAAACAATGGAGGACATGGGCAGTAGAATACCAAGGATCTATGCATACCTGGACAACAAGCAAGATGAGTTTCAATCACACATGATTGAAGTTGAAGGTATGATCAATAACCATACCTTTGCTATTTTAATTGTTTCAGGGGCTAGTCATAGTTATATAGATCCTAGAATGGTGGAAAGTTTGCATTTGCCAAGAAGAAAGAATGGAAAATCTTGGTTAGTGCAGTTGGCTACATGAGCCAAGAGAAAGGTTGTTGAGTTGGTTAAGTTTTTTCCAGTGGACATGAATGGACTGAGCACAAGGTCTGAATTGAACATCTTACCTTTAGGTTCCTATGACTATCTAATTGGTATGGATTGGTTGGACCAACACCATGCCATCTTAGGCTGTCTTAACAAGGCATTTACTTGCGTGGACGAGGAAGGAAACTCGAGGAAAGTGCAGGGAATTCTAAGGGTAGTTACTCTCAGAGAAATCTCAACAATGCAACTGAAGAAGTGTTACAGGAAGGGCTGCCAAATATTTGCAGCTCATATGGAAGAAGCACCTAAGGATAAGGTGTCAAATATTGAAGACCATGTAGTATTAGAAGATTTTGAAGATGTATTCAAGGAGGTACCAGGACTACCCCCGAAGAGACATATTGATTTCTCTATAAACCTGATGCCTGGAGCCACTCCAGTGTCAAAAAATCCTTATAGAATGAGTACACCAAAGCTGAAAGAACTGCAATTGCAGCTTGAAGAACTTATAAAGAAGGGGTATATACACCCAAGTGTGTCACCTTGGGGTTCCCTGATCCTGTTCGTGAAGAAGAAAGATGGGACATTGAGATTGTGCATCGATTTCAGACAATTGAACAAAGTGACTATTAAGAACAAGTATCCTTTGCCAAGGATCGATGATCTCTTTGATTAGTTGAAGGATGCCAATATATTTTCAAAAATAGATCTCAGGTCAGGGTACCACCAGGTAAGGATAAAGGATGAAGACATCAACAAGATCTCCTTCAGAACAAGGTATGGTCATTATGAATTCACAGGGGTGCCATTTGGGCTATCAAATGCACCCACTGTTTTCATGTGCTTAATGAATGGTGTTTTCAGGGAATATTTGGACAAGTTTGTCATTGTCTTTCTGGATGACATCCTTTTATATTCCAATTCAAAGGAAGAGCATGAACATTATCTGAGGATGGTGTTGCAAGTGCTAAGAGAGCACCAATTGTATGCCAAATTGAGCAAGTGCTCATTCTATCAAAAGGAAATCCATTATTTGGGACATATCATTTCAAAAGATGGGATAACCGTGGATCTTGAGAAGATAGAAGCCATCAGATAATGGTCAATGCTAAAGAATGTGACATAAGTTAGATCCTTTATGGGTCTAGATGGCTATTACAGAAGGTTCATAGGAGGGTTCTCAAGGATAGCTCACGCCATCACTTCCTTGCAAAGGAAGGAGAAGAAATTTCAATGCACAAAAGAATGTGAGAGAGGCTTTCAATAATTGAAGCAGCTGTTAACCAATGCTCCAATCATGAGGATTGCAGATCCGAATGAGGATTTTGTAGTGTGTACAAACGCAAGCAAAGAAGGGCTGGGATGATTCCTCAGTCAAAATGGGTGTGTGGTATGTTATGGATCCAGAAAGCTGAAGGATCATGAAAAGAACTATGCAACTCATGATTTGGAGTTGGCATCCATAGTGCATGCCCTGAAGAAATGGAGGTGCTACCTCATGGGAAGGAGGTTTGAACTGAGGAAAAACCATAACGGTCTACAATATTTGTTTGATCAACCAACCTTGAATGCTAGGTAGAGTAGATGGTTGGAATTCCTTTGTGAGTATGACTTTGATATCAAGCATATCAAAGGAAAGGAGACCAAAGTGGTTCATGCACTCAGCAGGAGAGTGCATCGGTTGCATGCTACAACCATTAGCATGTACCAATCAGATTTGAAAGAAAGAATTGTGGAGGCTGCAAAATAATATTTGCAGTACATGGAATTGGTAACAAAATTGCAGCAAGGTAAAATGCCATAGAAAGTTGAAGATTATAAATTGGAAGCTGATGGAACACTCTTGTACAAAAACAAAATTTATGTACCTAATTCCTAGTAGTTGAGAATTATGATCTTGAAGGAAATGCTTAATGTGCCTTATGCCAGGCACCCTGGATATTAGAAAATAGTGGCAGCAGTCAAGAGCCATTACTTTTGGCCAGGAATGAAGAAGGAAATTGCAGAATACATCACTAGATGTATGGAGTGTTAGAAGGTCAAAGCTGAACATAGGCACCCCGCAGGGTTGCTACAACCATTACCCATCCTTGAGTGGAAGTGGGAAGTGGTGACAATGGATTTCATCAAAGGATTGCCCAGAACTGACAAGCAACATGATTCCATCATGGTGGTGGTGGATAAGCTTACGAAAGCTGCCCATTTTATTCCATTGAAAACTACTCACAAAGAAACTAATGCTGTTGATATCTATATGAAGGAATTAGCATGATTGCAAGGTATTACCAAGACAATTGTGTCTGACAGAGACCTGAAATTCACCTCAAAGTTCTGGAAAGGGTTATTTAAAGGGTTCAGAACGAATCTGAACTTTGACACATCCTATCATCCCGAGTGAGTCTGATGGGAAAACAGAAAGGGCGAATCAAGTGATGTATGTGATGGACAAACCATCTAAATGGGAAGATTATCTACACTTGGTAGAATTTGCCTACAACAATGGGTATCAAGCATCACTGAAGATGAGCCCGTTTGAAGCACTTTATAACAGAAAGTACAACTCACCAATAAGCTGGGACAACCCAACTGATAGAGCAATAATTGGGCCAAAGTTTCTCAAGGAAATGGAAGAGTAAATGCTGAAGATTAAGCAAAATTTGAAGGTTGCCCAAGACAAGTAGAAAATCTATGTAGACAAAGGCAGAACCCATAGGGAGTTTAAAGTTGGTGATTATGTTTTCTTGATAGTGAAATCCAACAAAAGTTCCTTGAAGCTGGGAAACTGTTCCAAGTTGGCAGCCATATATTGTGGGCCATTTGAAATCCTAGAAAGGATTGGACCAGTTGCATATATGCTTGCATTGCCTGCATCCATGAATGTACATAATGTGTTTCATGTTTCATTGCTTAAGAAATATATACATGATGCTAATCATGTTATTGATTGGAATGTGATTCAGGTGGAGCAACAAGGCATCTTGCAGGTGCATCTGGTGCGTATATTGGACCGAAAAAGCAAGCAGCTCCAGAATCGAGCCATAGGGCTCGTAAAAGTCCAGTGGACCTGGTACGGTCCTGAGGACACAACATGGGAGCATGAAAATGCCATGCAGGTAGAGTACCCGCATCTTTTTGAAGATTTTGGAAATCTCGTTGTTATGGTGTAAATAAGTTGTACTGAGGACAATGCAAAAATAAGGGGAGGGGATTGTAACACCCCAAGGGCAAGCCCCTGCTGAATTATAATTATGTTTATAGGCTGGTGAGCCAAGTGTTTATAAGCTAAGATACTTATGTGTTTATTAGGCTGGTGAGCCAGATGCTAAGGTTGATGAGCCTGATTTTTTATATGTAAACACTCACATCCTTAATAAAATTACACTGCAGCATGTAGACCGACCACGAAGAAGAGTTGTGGGGGACTAAGCTCCACTAGGTAGGGTAAGGGAAGGGGGGCTAAGTGTCTAGGAATAGGGGCTAAGCTAGAGGGCTTACCTATAAGAAAATAATATTTTATTATTATTTCCCAAAAGCTATGGTTGACATAAGCCATGTTGTCCTAAGTTCCAGGGAGAAAGGCGAACGAGTGCTAAGTGGAACTCATGTGGCTTCAAGAAGAAATGTGTCAACTTGGGCGCATGCAGTTTATAGCCAGGAAAGTCTGCTCGTTGGGGGTTCGCTTACCACTCTGGCATTGTTCCCATCCTTGTGTCTGGACCAGTGGGGAGTTTCCTCACGACCCTTACGATTTTATGGAAGTTTGTCACCTTCCTGATTGACTAGGGCTTCACGCATTGAAACAGTTCTCCATCATCATCGCCTTTGTATCTAGCACACACCTTTGGAATCCTGTAGTTGTACTTGAGTTACCCCATGTGTCTCCTGTGAAGCCCGACGCAATTGTGTTCGCCTAAGCCGTGCTGTGTCTTAGCGTTTGGTTGTTTCCATTTTTGGTGTCCATACCCATTTTCTGTTATTGCTGTCACCCGTGTGAAGCTAAATGTTGTTGCTTAGGAGTTGAATTGAGGAAGCAGGTTGTCAGGCCTATGAGCAAATATCCCAGGTGAGAGAGTTTGCTGGGAAGTGAGTTCTCCTAGAAGGGAGTCTCGTAGTAGCTACAGTACTCTAAGACTTCTAGTCCAGCATGTTGTTGAAGCCCGAGGTAAGGGAGATGTAGTAGCCGATGGACTTGTATTAGTGAAGGTGTATTCTCCTAGGGTGGAGAAGGCGTGTGGGGAATGAGGGTCTGTGGGTAGTGGGCGTAAGTGGCTCCTAGGATAAAATATCCTTCCTGTTGTTTTGTGCAACTTCCTTGTTGTATTTTCCAAGCCTAGAATTCCCTTTCCCAATGGAGTTTAGTCCCAGCTCGGGGGTGACCCACTGCTGAGCGTAATGAGCAACATGGTCTAAGGCTGGGAGGTTCGTAGAAGGTCTGCACACAGTTAGTGGTCGTCTATTAAAAGATAAGTACCAATTATGTGTTCGTTGTATGTTGTGTATTTGTATTTGCATTATAATTAATGAGCAATGCATGTATATATATATATATGTTGCATGCATGTGTTAAATGCTGCTTCTGTTTAATTGCATTATATAGATATATATTTATAAGTGTGAATACCAGATGTTATCTTTATCTTCCGGTTAAGTTTTATATGTGATTATTTCCGCAAAGTTACTCGGTGGCATGGCCTGGCTTGTTGTTTAAGGCCGGGAATGTCACAGGAATGGTATCAGAGCAGTAAAGGAAAGTTTAAGGTTGTCTGGGTAGCGTTACCCGGATAAGGGTCGGTGGCCGAGGACGTTACATACCCATATGAGTTGTTGTAGTTGTATTGTAATGGAGGTTTGATTATAATGCTACTGTGATCTGTTTCAATATTCTCTTTCATTGTCTTGTTTCCTCTTATGCTAACATGCTCGTGTAGGGATGATCCATACGAGTTATTGTAGTTGTATTGTAATGGAGGTTTGATTATAATACTGCCGTGATATATTTCAGTTTCTTAAACTTGAGTTCAAGAGTGCTTTTATACCTGAGTTTTTCTTCACCAAGCTTCTTGAAGGCCGAATGCTCATGGTAGACTTGCCCATCTTTCTCACTAAATCTTCCTTTTGCTCACCTTTAACCTTAAATAACTGACTGAATTTAATGAGGACCTCATTTCCCTGTGCATTGCTTGTCCAGTTTCTGTGTTAAATCATTCTTGTACTGAGATTTGTCCATTTGACCTCCACTCATAAACCTACCTCCACCAACATTTTGATGGGTACTGGGCTTATCCTCTTGCAATCTAAGGGTGACTCTCAGTGATAACAATAGTTAAGCGACCCACTAGCCATCGAACCACCAGATTCAATCCAATACGAGAGGTTTAGAACTATCAAACCTTGCCCATCGGGCCACCAGAATCACCGACCCACTGGGATAAATAGGACACCTAGAAACATCGTCCGCTAGGAAGTTTAAAATTTGTCCTTTTAAAGTTCTCTCATTTAGGTTGATGGACTTTGCATGAATGGAAAACACATATTTCTCTATCAACTGTAGGCTCTGCTAACCGACCATTGGCCACCAGAGGGAATGAAGACTTATTTATATGGATTTAAGGATGATACGGTTGTACTCATTCTGGTTAACTCCACTACACAACCTTGAACTTTTCTTTCAATCCTTTTCAATTTGTTCTTCAATTTCGATCTACTTCTGATATGGACTGCAATTTTCTTTCTTTTCCAAACTAGTTATGATGTGATTATGCATAAAGATTTGATTCATAAATTGTCTATTTTCATAAACTCCACTACCTTGCTATTAACTCAATTGGACCAACCTTCTCCAATCCAATTGACCATTCTCCTCTCATACCTTCAATTTCCAAAATGCAGAGGTCCTCTTTTTGGTTCATTATGCCTAAAACAATGCATATGGATTTCTCAAATAGTATGGATCATGCCTCACCATAAATTGAGCACTTCTCCGAATCGTTGTTCATTTTCACATCTTCGACCATTTTTTGTATATTAGAATATATCAATAAATTCATTTTTATAATAATGATTCATTTTCACATCTTCTACCATTTTTTTTTGTATATTAGAAAATATCAATAAATTCATTTTTATAATAATTATTTAATAGTGTTATTGTTATTATTACATGTATTATTTTTCTATGGTTAATCACAATATATCAATAATTTTCAAATTGTAAAAAATCATAAGAAGGTTGATAGCCTCCACCTTGTGATTCCTACACTCCATTTGACCCAACAAAATTTTAGACGCAACAAAATTCTAGAGGTAAAATAGCATGCAAACTTGATTATACTATATAAAAAAAATAAAAAATCCAATTCATAAAAATCAATATAATTTAAAATGTTTTTTTCTCAAATAAAATTAGCAACCTTAATATATTAAAAATGTGTATAAATATTTGGAGTTTCCGTTTTTGTTAGTTAATTTGATAGTCTTATTAGTCCCCGCCGAAGGCGTAGATGGACTATAGTGATCGATAATTCGTTGACTTCATATTAATATTTCCTTTGACTATAAATTTTCGCATCATCTGTATTATTCGTACTATAGAAGTAAAAACAATATTTTTTATATAATAAAAAAAACCTTATATGTCATCGTCTCATTGGAAAATATATTGGAGGTCTTATTGCCAGCTTCATTGTTCCCAATGTTGAAATTTTTTAGATATCAAAAGTTTTGAGCTTAGACGTTCTTTTTTAATTTTTAGATATCCAAATGTTTACATACCGAAAGTTCTGAGCATCGACATTGTTTTTTTAATGTTTTTATTATTATTAGTCCCCGCCGAAGGCATAGAGGGACTATAGCGATCAATAATTCATTAACTTCAGATTAATATGCCCTTTTATTTTTATTTTTATTTGTATTGAAATGTTTACATACCGAAGGTTTAGAGAATTGACACTTTTTTTGAGGTGCTTGAATAGGCCCGACAACTTAAATGTTTACATAGTGTGAGGTACTTAAACAAGCCTGACAACTTAAATGTTTGCATACCGCGGGGCCCTTAAACAACCCGACAGCCTTAAATGTTTACCTAAATAGGTGATCTGAAAATAGAAGGCTGACTTGTTATGCTATGCAAGCACCCCTACTTCATTACAATAAACTTTACAGGACCTTGCTTTATGTGTTAAAACTATGCAAGATAATCTTATGTGTTAAGCTCATGTATCTTCTTGTAAATGCTTATGTATGAGCAAATGTTCTTTTAAATGGTTATATATGTACTTGCAATAAATACAAAACAACACAACTTGCATCAAACAAACCATCAAACTCAGAACAATCACAACATGATAAAGGAGTTCACCCCCCTCTGGGCTACATCTCCTTGAGCATCCATCAATGGACTTGGCTCTCTGGGATTAATTAGTCAAAAGTTCTTTTACAAGATTCTGCTCAACTCCAATGGAAAAATAGACTATACCATTGATATCAGAACACATAAAAACCCCAAAAATGACTAATAGAACTCTGAAAACGGATCATGGCTCATCCGGGCATGACCTCTTCTACATGTGGCCATAAGCTTCCCTTAGCTTCTCTTTGGAAAAAAACACCTGTAAAGGTCCTCAAAAGCCTCTGAAACCTATCCCAATGTGTTCAGAGCATATCAATTAGCCAAAAATGATTATTCAATCACAGAAAACAAACATAGGCTCACCAAACCATGTCCTCCATCAATGAGGGCTTCAAGCTCCCTGGAGCTTGCTGAAACTTCAATGGTGAAAAAATTGTAGAAGAAGTCTTCAAATGGCCTTGAAAACAGCACCAATGGATCCAGAATGTCCAAAAACCCCTAGCTGGGCTTTTACGACACCTCAATCGGCCAAACGATGAAGAAGTTAGGCCTCCTCCATTTTTCTCCTTCAAGCTTTGCTGGAACTGGTTCTACAAAACGCACCTCTGTGTGCATGAACCCAGAACACGCTCCCAAAATGCGTTAAAACCTGGCACCGGGCTCAACCGCGCCAACGATGCAAACCATAGAACGGTTAGGGCACCTCTAGCCCCTAACCGCCTCGGCTCCTGGGCACATGGTGGCATAAAACCTCGGGCTATGACAAAAGTGCTTAACCGTTATAAAATTGTTGTAACCACTCCCGCGCTCCTGGTCACATATAACATTGGCATATAGCCATGCCCCAAAAATTAAACCATTTAAAATAAAACGCATGCTCCTTTGGTGTTCATAACTCCCGGTCATATGGCACGACAACATATATCCGTGGGTTTAACAAACCCGCGCCCCTTTACACACAAAGTATGGGCATATAATATAACAATAGAACCGGGTTTTAACATACCCCGCACCCAAATATTATAACCGCGCATGTTTATAAAATATGGTTATATGTGATGGTAAGAACCATGGGTTGGGGCTAAGCCCCGGCCCGCCCCCTTTCCATTTATTACAATGCACAAACATAAATACAATGTAACCCGTATCCATTACAAGGACTAAGTGGCGGTGTATTGGTTAACGGAGGTTGGTGAAGACTCGGGCGGAGGTGGAGGTCACCGGTTCGAATCCGGTTGGCTCCACATAATTTTGATAAACAAACCAAATAAACATTAGCCAATAAAGGGGTGCCAGGTGGCAGCCCATGACTATGCCACGTGGCACCTTACCATTCGCTGAAAATGATGCCACGTGTCAAACACCGATTGGTCCACGTGCCAGACACGTCACTTCAACGTACTGCCCAGTCAACCTTGCCACTTCATCGCCGTACTGCCCAGTCACCTGCTGCGTCAGCCTGCCACGTCAGTCGATGACGTCACCCGTGCCACGTGTCACCCTTCCAGTGGTGACACGTGTCACCTTCGAATTGGCCCAACTGTGCGCCAAAAAGTCCAAAATTGAATGCCATGTGTCACTCCATGAAGCTGCCACGTGTCTTGTATGGACCTGCCACGTGTCCTGTACGGACTGTACGGACAGGTACAGTCAGCATCTAAATTTTTTGCTTGTTTGGCTCGGCGAACAGATCGCGATATCTTCTCCATACAGACTCCGTTTGAGAAAGTAAATATACTGTCGGAATCAGGAAGACGAGACGGACCCAATGGAACCATTTTCGTCGCATTCCGAGCACTTTGAAAATTGAGCAAAATTTGATCCCCTGATCCAGATTTTGATTAATAGGCTTCTTAGAATACATTTTTCCTCGAATTTTTCCATATAATGTTGCAGTGAATTTGGACAATATTGTTGTCCACCGCCAGTTGCATAGCCATTGTATGTTTCATACTTCTTCTATGCTTGGAATGCAATTTGGTCATCGTCGAAGATACAGACATTGTTTACTGGTTCGATGGGTGCTTCTTGTTCGCTAGTTCGTCGGTTGCTACTTGTTGTTGTTTGGTTCAAATTTGCAAGGTTGAGGACATGCGCCTACGGTTGGACCTGTTGGTGCTTGTTGCTTGCTTTTGTTTACTTCAACTTTGCAGGGTTGGGGTCCTGCATGCGTACTTGGAGCTGTATTTTTTTTTACTTTGCGGGGTCCAGGTGCTGCACCCACAATTTGACCTAAGCTTATGTCGTTCATCGTTTTTGAGTAAGTTTTGATGCCATAATTTCATTTCTATTCGTTCTTTGTTGTTCACTGTTTTCAGTTTGCAAATAAGAATGTTTGATTATTTCTGCTGGCATGCTCGTCATAGGTTTCCGGTTCCTTCTGTGCTTGGGCTGTAGTTTGGTAATCATTGGAGATACATATGTTGTTTACTGGTTCAATGGTTGTTGCTTGTTCGTTGGTTCGTCGGTTGCTGCTTTTTGTTGTTTGGCTCAAGTTTGCAAGTTTGAGGTCTTGGGGCTGCAGTTGGGCCTGTTCGTGCTTGCTCACTGGTTTGTTTCTTGCTGTTTTCTTTTGTTTGCCTTGACTTTGCAGGGTTGGGGTCCCGCACAGACAGTTGGAGCTGTTTTTTTTGCACTCTGCGGTGTTCAGGTCCCGCACCCGCAAGTGGACCTGCGGTTCTATCGTTTACCGTGTCTGGCGAAGTCAAGATCTGGCGCCTGTGCCGTGCCCACCTATCCCGCTCTTAAATTTTTCTCCAATTCTTTTTCCTAGCTTTGGACCATACCTACATGTCTTTGATAAAATTTTTTGTAGAAGAAAAGGATACTGAAATGGTGCTAGGAAGAGTGGTGTTCCGTGGATTGCAAATTGCAGCATTCAGTTTCTATGCTGTTTGGTATGCAACATTGATAGCATAATGAATGTGTTCTCAAATGCATTACACCATTTTCATTTGGACGAAACCATTATCATTCTAGGATACTTCAGTGTTGACATGATACAAAATAGTGGCATAACAAATAATTGGACAACTACATGTGCAATCACAATGTCCACTGTCTTTTTGTTAAGATAAAACAAAAGCAAAACACACTTATTAACCATATATGGTGAAATGTGCCCATATCACAATACAACCTCTTTAGCCTGTACATAGACTGGTGTGACCATGATACAATTGTCTTGTACTTGAAATATGAGATGTGAACCAAAGATATTGTAAAATTATATTTCTGAGTCTCAAAGCATATCTAGATACTTTGCTGCAAAAAACCAAAATCATTCAGCTATGGCCATGCAATTTCTTAATATTTTCTGGCTTGTAATATATTTTGGGCAGGAAAAACTTTATATAATTACAACCAAGGATGGAGAAAAGCAAAGGTTCATGTTTCTAACTATCTTTTATTCTATTCGTTGATTCTCATTTAGTGTATGTACATATTACTTGTTCTCCCCTGCATACCAGCTTCCATTCATGTTCATTGTATTTTGTGCAGTCCCACATTAAAACAAACATAATAGCTGGAAAAAACGAAGGAGTCTTTACCACAAGTGTGGAAGAGGAGATACAAAGGTACATGTTTGTATTGTTATTTCATATTCTATTGTTTTGTATTTCATTTATTGTCTGTATATGTGTTCACCTAATTTATTGTATGTAGATATGTTGTATCTTCCTACATAATAATTTATCTTCATGTCCTTTGTATTATCTGCGCCGCTACATTGAAATAGATCGAACTATGCTTATTTTTTTTACATGTCTTCCTGCATACCAACTTCCTTAATGTCCATTGTATTTTTCTGTGTTGCTACATTTAAACAAACAAAGTGGTTGGAGAAGACGATGGACTCTTTGCCGCGAATGAAGATGAGGAGTTACAAAGGTGCATGCCTCTACTCTTATTTCATATTCCAGTGTCTAGTATTTCATTTATTGTCTGTATATTTGTTCTACTGCTTTGCACCTATTTTACTATATGTAGATACTGCATATCTTTCTACATAGTAACTTATCCTCATGTGAATTGTATTATGTTTGCTGCTACATTGAAATAAACATAACTTTATTTCTTTCTTTTACATGTCTTTCTATATACTAACTTACCTTCATGTCCATTGTATGTTCAATGTTGCTACATTGAAAGAAACATATTGGTTGGACATGAAGATGAATTCTTATATGCCACAACAGAGGGGGCTGAAGTACAATCTTTGAAAAGGTATACCGACTGTGCTAGTAAATCAAACACACACAAACGGGTGGGTGCATATAATATTGGACCCGAAAACGATGATTTGGAAACAATGGACCTTTGTTGAGACTTCCCTCTTCCAAACATTGCCCTCCCCATTTCTAATTTTCCCACTTTCTATTATCCCTTTTTTTCCCTCTTCTATACTTAACCGAATTCCCCTTCGTTTTTCTTGTCTACTTTCACTTTATGGTTGCTTTTCTTAGTCGTATTTCAGAAAATTTCTAGGTGTGTGGGTTGGCGGACTCACGAGTTCATATTTATACTCATGCTTCTATATCACGACTCTGACCGACGGTTTTCTCATTCCATACTTAACCACTTTTTTGATTGCGGGTTCCTGGGCTGGCGGGTTCAAGATTGCGCCTCTAGCTTCAGAGGTTCTGCGATATACAGATTGGTCATCGTACCCCTCCATCATGCCTTATTTCATGTTACACATTTTTGTTACACCTCAATATTGCTCGTTTCAATAAGTGTCGCATGTTCCTCTCAACTGTCGTAATTGTTGCATGTTCCTCACAACTGTCGCAAGTGTCGCATGTTGTTCACAAGTGTCGCAAACATCAAACAAAGCATACTGCCATGATGACGACACCAAGGAGACACTTAGAATACCTCATACACCTGAGTTGAAGGAAGAAAGATGGTTAACTGAAGTCAAGAATCTCTTGCCACCTGAAAGGAGCTCTTAAACTAGGGTTTTGAAGGAGAGCGCTCCTCTACATCGGCCTTAGGAGCGTTGGCGCTCCCCTATAAAGTCTTAGGGAGCGTTATAGCACCAAACTGCCCCTCTGAAGGAGCACTACCCATATTTGGAGCGTTGGCGCTCCCCTTGAGCCTCCTAGGGAGCGTTATAACGCCCTGATGCCCCTTTTGAGGGAGCGCTATCTAATCTGGGCAGTGGTTGGCCCGTTGAGGAGAATAAGGGGAGGATATTTCAAGTTTGGAAGGCAGTTGCATTTGAATTCTTGGTTTAATCAGAAGATCCCTGATCTAAGGAGGGAATTCCTCAACCTACCCTAAAGATACCTCAAGAGGTTAAGCCTCTCTTAACCTATATAAGCAGGCTCTATGATGGTGGAAAGGGGGAAGAATTGCTAGCATGAAACCTATGATATCATAGGAAACACACAGTGAACTGAAGGAGAGTAATCAATGAAGTTGCTATCATCTAGGTTGTGGATATTTCGAGCAAGGGTTAGGCAAAGGGGACTTGACGAAGCTGTCGCATTCGCATCTACGATTGTAAGTTACTGCTGTCATTGTTCTCATTAATATGACACGCTTGGCCTGTTTCTTTCTAGTTTGTGTCTGATCTTACATGAACTTATCGTTGATAGATAGATCTATTTTCAAGCTAATACCAATAGAGTAGGAAGTGGTCGTACTTTGTTTGTCTACAAGGCTCATCGAGGAGCGAAAGGTTGGAGCTCAACTCGGAGCGTGCAGGGACAAACGTCGATAAAAAGGTACTTCTTTTCTCGTTCCTCTTCATGCATTAGTTTGTATAGATCTAAAAGGAAGTCAGTGTCCACGTTAAGCACTTTTTGTCTTAGAGTTAAGGGTTTAGCTCTTTGAGGCGATCTACCTGTCCGCAGGGAGATTTTCCTACAACAGAAACTGGCAACTCCACTGGGGAGTCCTCGAATCGAAACTTGTTTGTTTTGATTTATCCTCAATAGACCTTGTCTCACACCTTGATTGTTCTCAGACCTGGTTCACCCCTTTTTGATTGATTTCGTGCTCTGATTGACTCCCTACCCCATCACACTCAGCTTGATTGACAAGACTAGACTGCAATTTTTGTTTTTTTTGACATTTTAAGAGATTTTTGAACCTGGCACCCCTGTGGTTGTGTTAACAGAGTGCCAACGCTCCCTGAGTGCCTTACACAGAGCACTATAACACTCCTTTCCCTTTACAACAGAGCGTCAGCCCTCTTTTGGCCAAAAAACTTTCCAGAATTGCTCTTTCCAGGGTCTAATCTCCGTGTTTCACCTGCTGAGCCTCTCTAGGAGTCAATGCTTCTTCCCATTCAACTTTGACATCTTTATTTTTGAAGAAAAAACACTTGTTGTTTAGATTTTGTAGCTTTCTTCATTGTTGTTTGAGTTTTTCTGTTGTTTGGAGTTTTGAAACCCATGCATTGTCTTTCTATCCTTTTTGACTAAGCGAGAAACTTTGGTGAAGGACATTAGAAGCCTACAAATCTTTTCATTTGGTTTTAGTTAAGGTCATTGTTCTTCGACATTTCTTTTGGTGTGAAGTTCTTGATTTTTCTTTGATTTTTTCTTTTCTTTCACTTCTTGTTTTGACCACAACGAGAGGGTGTATTGTTTGTACTAAACCTGCTTGTGTTTGTCTAATTTTCATTGATCCAAAAATATAATTAGCAAGACAAGTGTTGTTTCGAATTAACCATTAGTCACATACAAACAATAAAGAGACATTTTCATGATTGATTTTGCAAATTAGAAGGTATTTCAAAAAGTTTTAGAACCACATCGGATTTGATTGAAGAAAATTCGTTTGAGGACATTC
This sequence comes from Picea engelmannii, assembly GCA_009831015.1. NCBI lineage: Eukaryota > Viridiplantae > Streptophyta > Pinopsida > Pinales > Pinaceae > Picea > Picea engelmannii. Next base: position 25,475 of record ML842432.1, on the reverse strand, counting down.
CTTATTAGTGCTTGTTAGTGAAAAGAACTCTCTCTCTCTCTCTCCCGTAAATAGGTGTTCATCGAAAAGAAATGAATGCTTATCATCTTTAACGCATTTTTTGGAGACTGAGTCATAATTCCATCCGTTTCACTTCCATGCACCCCTTTTGAGTAAAGAACAACTATAAAATGAACGCTAATTAAAAAATTACCTAGAACATTTTCTTTTCTAGGAATCCTCCACCAACATTAGCTTAGGCTCAGTACTTTGGATTAGGATGTGAGCGTAACTCTCCAAAGTTTTCAAAACAAACATTAGCATCCTGAACTAGGGAGAGTCAAAACCAATTGTCGTATAAGTCTGCCTGGGATCCCCCTCTCACACATGGGTTACGCACGAGGTCGCATTCGGGAGAGCTACGGAGATTATCCCTCCGTGGTTTGACTGATTGTAGTGGTCAGATTGTATTATGGGGATCACTTAAAGGTAAATCCACAATTACTGAGTGGAAGACTTTCAAGTTGATTTCGGGCTAGATACCCTGCCCGTACGTTTGGATCGGACTGTCGACTGTACCCGCCCAGGGGATGACTGCGAATTGGTAACCTTAGTGGCCATAGTCTTTAGGGTCTTACACAAGGTGACAGTGAAGGGAAGTCTCACTGTACCTGGAGCAGACATTGGTCAAACTCACTCGGGCTCCTTGGAGGGTAAATCCACAATTACTGCGTGGAAGCTTGCACCAGGGTGAAAGTCTGTTAAGCAGGTCACCATTGTAACTGTTCCACCATATCCCTGCCCCTTCTTGACTTGATCACGCGATGTTGGATTTCATAACCAACTAGTACGGTCATCGAGAGAAGGTCCTGTTTGCTTGGTTGTGATTCTTAGATTCTATTAGCGTATGCTGTTTCTTTTCGGTAGTTGGCCATAGATTTTTTTCGCCGACTCTTTTTCGCCAACATCGACCCTCCACGCCATTTGCGGAGGCTACAGGGACTTCCTCCAGAAAATATGGAAGGGAACACCCCTTTACCCCCTCATTCTACGAAGGAATCTCCTCAACAGAGCGAGGTTCAAGACACTACAACTTCCTAAGAAGAAGTTCCCACTCCTTTAGAGAATTTTTGAATTGTTTCAGAGTCTCCAGAAGCTTTCCGCATTCCGGAGGGATATGAACGACGTGTCCTCCAACTGAATTCAGTTGGTGAATTTGTCGTCGTCAATCCTTCTGACATTTCGACTGGGTCTCATTGAAACCCTTTAGCTGACGACCCCTTTTGGACCATAGACATTGTTCGAAGTCCACCGCGCATGGTGCGGGATCTTTATAGAGTAGGAATAGGTGCCGATGCGTCTATTACCTACACCGTACCCCTAAACCATTTTACCGGTACCACCAGTTTTACGACCACACCATCCGACACATCGTCCATTGGCTCAAGGTCTACTTTTCCTCTCCAGACGGCCCATTCCACAATGGTCCCTCACGTTCCGACTATCCCTGCTGGTAATGCGGTGGTTAGCCAAGCTGCAATTGGTACACCAGTAACACCAAGACCTACATCATCACTCCCTCTTGGGTACAGAGCACTAAATTTTACCACTGCCACTACTACCCAAGTTATGCCGGGAAGTTCGATACCTATCCAACAACCCGGAGGGACCGGTCTTGGTGGTCTTAATCCATTCAACGGTACCAGTCAGTCATTTACGTCTGGTTCTCAAATCCCGGGAACTCTACCTCAAGCTGGGGGGCATCCTCCCACCAAAGGACAACTTCCATTTGGAGGGCACCCTCATGCTGGGGGGCAGCCTCAATCCGGAGCCTACCATCAACCGTATGGACAAAATATGTCTGCCACACCTAATCCGTGGAATATCCCTTTTCCAGGAAACCCACAGTTCTCGGCAGGACACAATTCTCAAGATCCACAACAACCCCGTTATGGACAAACGCCAAATCCAGCTTATAATCCTCAAAACCCATCCGGTTATCCTCCGCTCGCACATGTTTCTCAAAACACCTCAAACCCTGTGTACCCTGGCCAACACCAACCTTATACAAGAGGGCCCACTAGTTACAATTATCCGCATAACCCAGTGTATGGCCCTACTGGTGTCCCCATGCCAAACCAGTATTACCCACAGGTTAACCGACAACTACCTTTTCTAGTAACCTTGGACCTTCCAGACTTGTCTCGGTTAACGAATGATCCCATTTTTCATTCTCCGGTTTGGCCAACTATTCTAGCTAAACTTCCTTCTGATATCCCAAAATTCGACGGAAAGTCCGAAGAAGACCCAAACAACCATGTGATGACTTTCCATTTGTGGTGTTCATCCAACTCCCTCATGGACGATTCTATACATTTGCGTCTTTTTCAACGAACGCTTACAGGTTCCACAACAAAATGGTATATAGAACTACCATGTGCCTCTTTTCACGATTTAAACTCCCTCGCCATGTCCTTCCTCACACACTTCCAACTACCCATTCGATACGAGACGGGTACTGAACTATTGACCTCCCTTCGTCAGACAACCTCCGTACATATCTCCGATCATATTCATGAATGGAGACGACGACGAAGGCTAATCAAAGTGGCCATTCCTGACCAGTTATTACCGGAATGGTTCACTAAATCATTGTTACCCTAGATCGCTCGTGATGTTTCCATGGGTGGTGTAGTCACCGAGGAAGAAGCTATTGCTCAGGCTTAGTACTTAGACTTGGTTTATTCGCAGTCTGGTACTCTGTACGAGTTGATACCGAATGCTACCCGTGCCAGTAATGATCCATCCAAACCATCGTCTGCCTCGCACGCGGATGGAGTTATTGGCTCCGTCAAAACCCAATCTACTTCCCAGTCGACTAGAACAACTCAGCAGCCCGCTCCGACGGCTGCTCCCAGCCCGACTGCACCCTCTTCTACCCCCCCTCAAACTCAGGTCTTTGAGGTTAATGCGGTCCAATCGATTCGTTCACAACAACTTGGGGGCAAGAAGAAAGCAAGAAATAAACCAAAGAAAAACAATAACAACGAACAACCAAAAAATCAACCACAAACCCCTACTGCCAAAAAACAACCACAACGAAAACCGAAATTCCCATGTCTCATTTGTGGTGACGATCACTACACTCAAGACTGTCCACATCGCAATGAAGTGGCCAAGCTTTTCAAGGGAAATTCACAACCCACTGTGCTTACTCAACCTTTTCCACAGCAACAATCCTTGGTTGCTCAAACCCCCACTGAAGGGGGCAGTTTCAACCAATCCCATGATGAGGCCTCGACAAGTGCCCACATTTACATGTTTAATGGGATTAATCTGACCACTCGCACTGCGACATATGACACACCAGTTAAACCTGATAAGCCGAAGACTACTAATGGTTTCGTATCAGACCCATTACCATCTTCCGTTAGTCCTCCGTCTGCTATCCCTCCATCCGAGCCACTTCAGATTGAGAAACCTTTGTTTGACTCCATTTTACGCCCTCCTAAGAGCACTATCCGAAAATCTACCTTCAATCCTAGTTCACGGGCTGCCCAAAACTACAACATTGTTGAAGATTTGGCTTAAGCACCGTGTGCTATGTCTGCTTTGGAAGTTCTGCAACACTGTCCCAGCCAACGTAGAACACTCTTAGCTGCTATCGGCACTTTCGACCCTAAGTCATCTAATAAACTCATGTTTAATCTGGATGATCATCAACCACGACTCTCCCACCAACTAGCTTTTCAAATTGATGTTGTTGTTCACAATCAACAAATCCACCGAACTATCTTGGATGAGGGAGCCTCTACTTGTGTCATGTCTTTGGCTTGTTGGAAAGGCTTAAAATCACCTGCCCTTAACAAATCCCCTACGATGTTACGCGCTTTTGATGGATGAGGTTTTCATCCTCATGGACTACTACAATCCTTAGCCGTTCAGTTGGGCAGCAAAACTGTTACTGTTGACATTGAGGTGGTCGATGCCCCCCTCGATTACAACCTATTACTTGGAAGAAGTTGGTTCTACGCTATGACTGTCGTCGCCTCGTCGGTGTTTCGATGTGTACAATTCCCCCATCAAGGAAAAATTGTCACTATCGATCAACTCAATTTCTGTACACCCGATGCTCGCGTCCCTGTCACCAACAACATTCCTTTTTTGGGAGACCACCCAGTTACGTATGAAAGCGTTGGTGTTGGCTTGTTGAAAGATTATAGCCTTATGGGTACTTTCCCTACACCACTTCCACCTAACACGCATCATATTGCCACCGTCAATATGATCTCGACTATGCCTTATCAATCCTTGGAATCATCTGATCCTTGGGTTGTACCTAGTCCTATGGAATTCGATGTGCTCGGTGACACTATGCCACTTATCCCAGCCGAGGACGCATACGTAGCTATTCAATCCGCCTCTCCCTCTCTGAACAACCCACATTTATTGGCACCTGATGCCTACTCGATTCCCTCATGGTTGGATTCCCTATCATTTGCAATTGATTACATTTCCCAATTTTTCCCTTCTGACGAATCTATTCTGGAAATGCTTAGTATTGACGATCTACCTTGGGATGATAACCATCATCGATCCTCTTTTCTTCTGCCTTTGGAAGAAATTCACCAAGACATACACTCTGTCTTCCCTCTTGATGTTACCGATGCTCCGCAATCTCCCATCCTCACACAAGATACTCTTTCTGAGGGGAATATGGGTAACATCTCTACCACGATCGTTATTGATATTTCGATCAAAGAAGGTGTCGTGGAAAACATTGACCTTGGTGCTAATTGCACACCCGAGGAAGTGGTCTCTTACACCGCTTTGTTTAAAGAATTCCGCGATGTCTTCGCTTGGAGCTACGAGGAAATGCCAGGGATCGACCCTTCAATCGTCGTGCACAAAAGCAAGACTTACCCTGGCGTGAAACCTGTTTGACAAAAACTCCGCCCAGTTCATCCCAAGAAAATCGCAGCTATAAAGGCAAAAGTTGAGAAACTTCTAAAATCTGGCTTTATCTATCCTGTCCCTTTGACAGAATGGGTCTCCAACCTTGTTCCGGTTGCCAAAAAACAAGGAACCATCTGTGTTTGTGTTGACTTTCGGGATCTCAACAAAGCTTGTCCCAAGGACAACTACCCTACGCCCTTCATCAACCAAATCATTGATAATTGCGCTGGGATCATAATATTCTCTTTCATGGATGGCTTCTCTGGGTATAACCAAATTGAAATCTTACCTGCTGATCAACATAAGACAGCCTTTATCTACCCATGGGGAACTTTCGCCTATCGAAAGCTACCTTTTGGTCTAAAAAATGCTAGTGCTACTTTCTAGCAGGCCATGTCATACACTTTCCACGATATCAAGCATATCGCAGAGCCTTACCTCGACGACTTACCTGCCCACTCATCCAATCGATCTGATCACGTTGATCACTTACGGGCTATTTTTCTTCGATGTTGGTTCTACCGTATTCGCTTGAACCCACATAAGTGTATTTTTGCTGTCGAATCCAGTCGACTCCTCGGTTTCATTGTCTCTAAAGACGAGATTAGGGTGGATCCCTTAAAGATTAAGGCCATTCTAGCCTTACCCCCACCTACCAATTTAACCCAACTCCAAAGTTTGCAAGGCAAAGCAAACTTCCTTCGCCGTTTCATTTGCAACTACGTTGAGACAACTAAAGGATTCATGCGGTTACTGCAGAAAAACACCCCTTTCATCTGGGATGACACTGCTCAACGGTCATTTGATGCTCTCAAGCACGCCTTGACCCACGCACCTTTGTTGCACCCTCTGGAGTATACAAAGGACTACATCCTTTACTTAGCCACCTCCACTTCCACTATTGTGATGGTGTTAGTTCAGGAGGACCCCAACGGTGAGGAACACATGATCTATTATCTGAGCAAGAGTCTATCTGGACCCGAACTCCGATATTCACATGTAGAGAAACTGGCTCTGGAAGCCATCATCGCTGTCCAGAGATTCCACCATTACATCTTAGTACGCACCACCACGGTGATTGCGGACTCCAACCCCATGTACCACGTCTTGACACATCAAGTACTTGGGGGCAAATATTCTAAATGGATCGTCATCCTTCAGGAATTTGATCTTGAATTTACGAAGTCTAAAGCCAAAAAGTCCCTGGTGTTTGCGGAGCTTATCTGTGCTCTCCCTCGTGCTGATGAAGACATCGAACCTAGAGATTCTCTCCCCGATGAAACTCTTTTCCTCATCAACACCTCTGATCCTTGGTACAGAGACATCCTCCTTTACCTTCAAACCCAACGCTTTCAGCCTAACATTTCCCGTGAAGAGCGTCGATGTATTCGCCACCATTCTCGTCGTTATCTTATCGTTGGAGACACCCTGTATCGCCGTGGTATTGAAACTATCCTTCGATGATGTCTGATTCATGAGGAGGCTAAATGCATTCTGAATGATTGTTAGCTTGGCACCTGTGGCAGTCACCTTTCTGGGATGGCCACAGCCCAAAAAATCCTACGTGCCAGCTACTTTTGGCCCTTGATTTTCAAAGATTGTATTGAGGCAGTCAAAACATGCCCGCCCTGCCAAGTCTTTAACAAGAAGGCACGCACCCACCCTACTACGCTGCACCCCATTATTGCCATTGGCCCCTTCGCCAAGTGGGGTATCAATTTCATGCAATGTAAGCCTACCTCAGCCGAGGGGCACGGTTTTATAATCATCGCCGTCGATTACTTTACAAAATGGGATGAGGCTATGCCTACCTTTCTGAATGATGGTCGTACTACAGCTCTGTTTCTCTTTAACCACATCATAACTCGTTTTGGTGTACCGCGCGCCATTGTCACTGATCACGGTGCACACTTCAAGAACCAAATGATGAGTGAATTACATGCCAAGTTGGGTTTTCACCATGAAAACTCATCACCATACTATCCTCAGGCCAATGGACAAGTTGAGGCCATCAACAAAGTCCTAAAAACCATGATTCAATGCACGGTAGGGGAAAACAAGACATCCTGGCATCTACAACTTTTCTTCGCTCTCTGGGCTTACCGTACTTCCGTGAAAACCGCAACTGGATTTACTCCTTTCCAGTTGGTGTATGGCATCGAATCCGTTCTACCAATCGAGTGTGAGATTCCATCTCTGAAACTTAAAGTAGAACTCCTATCCCATACTTCTGCCGAAGAAGAACGTTTCTTATATCTATGCAAGCTAGATGAAACACGTCGTGATGCCGCTCTCATTAATGAGGCACATCAGAAATGAATTAAAAATCAATATGACAAATCCGTCCATCCTCGGACTTTTGCAGAAGGAGACTTAGTCCTCGTCTATGACCAAGCTCATGACAAATTGGGGATAGGTAAGTTAGAACCTCTGTGGCATGGCCCTTACATCATGAAACGTGTTCTACACAGAGGCGCCTACGAATTAGTAGATTATGATGGAATTTCCCTAGGAGAGCCCCAGAACGGGCTTTACCTTAAAAAGTACTATGCCTAGATCGCCTAGCATCTGTACTTTGTACATTATTGTATATTAGTTTGGTGTGTCTTTTTCTTTTGCGTGCTTGAGTCTTTACCTTTGCCACTCATGACTGTGCTTGTGTTTTCATGCGCAGATGACGTCTTCCTTTCCTATCTTTTTCGGGTTTGCAGATGGTGCTGGTCGACATACCCGGAACATTGCTTTGGCAACATGGGTCATTTACCAATTTGACGAGGTGGTGAGTTCATGAGGTATTTTCTTAGGACTAGTGACCAATAACATGGAAGAATATCATGTTGTCATCAGACTTTTGACCCAAGCCTCCTCCCTAGGTATCTCTCGTATCATTGTTTACTTAGACTCCCAACTTGTGGTCTATCAACTCAACCGTATCTACGCTATCCATAATCCTATCCTGCTACGTCTCCATCTACAAGTTCACCGTCTTGAACGAATGTTTGATTACATTGAATATAGACACATTCCAAGAGAACTCAATAGTGTTTCGGATTCGTTAGCCAATTACATCATGGATTGGTATCTTGCCCATATATAAGATTTAAGGAAAGCAAAATTGTACATCACATGTAAATTAAAACACATCACATTAAAGACATTATCATGTACAAATCATTTGGCACTGTAAAAACTCGGAACTGTATATATATACATAGCATGACTGAAATGTTTTGATTACATCAAAAAAGTAATTAGAAGAGCAAAATGTTGGGTCTTTACACCCATATAACATCGCCTGACAAGGCATACAAAAATACAATCACCAGAGAGACTCTAATCTCCCTGCACTACATTGTGCTGAGAGTAACATATCACTACACACACTACGCATCTAAGCAGAGAATTAACATTCTCTGGCACTCCCACAGTATGCCTCTGCAGATGTAAAGGTACTTCTCCCCTCCGTAGAGGAGGAATGCCCATCGTGAGGCCTTGGAGGTTTCTTTCAACCTCCCGGAGACCTATCATTGGTACTCCCGGATCTACTGCAACCAGAGCACCCCCACGACATCCTAGTATCGGTACATCGACCGGGCACACTGCTCCCTTGTCTGCATGTTGAAAACAATACATCTTTTAAAAACTCTTCTACATACCCAAAAAAATATATATACATTAAAAACTTAAAAAACAAAAACTAGACAAGGTGTTGCTCAGTCTCTTACCTAACGCATCCCAATATTCCCCTGTGGGTAGGATCAAATCCATGCTCCCGTGAAAATCCACCTCAGCATACGAGAAGTCTTCTATCCAGAGATACTGCCGTCTCAACCAAGCGAAGAAGTCGTTGGTAAAATGGAACTCTCACTCCGCTACTAGCCTCGGAGACAGACTAGTCCACCTCTCCATCCGTGGTTCGTCTACTAGTCGCACTGCCAATGCTATCTGAGGCTGCATCTGGGGGATGCGCTCTAAGAAAAATGAGACCAAAAAAGAGCCGTAACCGAACTGTTTCTGTCCCAGCCTACATCGCGAAACCTGTTCCTTCACATTCCGAAGGAACCCTGCACTCCAGTTGAACAATGTTGGTTCCAAACACTGTACGCCATAAGCCACCTGCGATCTTGACACCATATGTGTGCTAGTACTGTCCGTCACACTCGTGATGGCAAACAAAATGGATTGGAGGGGTAACTCTCGGATATCCTTGATAGGGATTCTACCCCCTACCAGTCTTGCTCCCGGGACACAGTGATGTGCCAGATACACGCCCACTTGCTCAGGAAGTGCCCTCTGCCCGGAAAAATATATAGGAACCCCTCTTTTTGAGAGGCCAGTCAAGAAATACACGTCTTCCAACTCGATGGTTAGAAGCTGTGTGCTGATCCAGAACCCTTGCTCCGCGACATCCCATAAGCTGATCATGTGCTCAAGCAATAAAATCTCCTTCTTCATTTTTTGCAATTTGAAGAATTTTAGTAAGCCACAAGCTCTCAATGTGGCCCGTGTGCGAGGACTCCGCAAGGCAACCAAGTCATCAATCTCATGCTCTCGTTCTTTCCACTCGATCATGGTCCCGAAATCACCTACAAAACAAAAAAATATAAAGAATTTCATTATTTCAATATTTTGGCAATTTCGACAATTTCATAAAAACAATTTAAAAACATGGAATCTAATGCCCACATTGTTTAAAAATACCACACCCTCTTTTATAATCATCACACCCTCTCTTTGCCATTCAATATCCATCACACAATAATAAAACGTTTTTAAATGAAAACGATTTCCCTTATGGCTGCGTGGGCATATGCGAGAATTTCTTACAGATTCTTTGACAAAAACGATCCATCCACTTAGGTATTAAGGCATTGGCATCTTGGCTATCATCTTCTAAAACGTTTTTGCAAAAAGAATGCCTTTTTTCCATCGTTTTCAATAGAGGCCGATTTGATCTTTTTTGGGGCAACTTAGGGCTTCATTTTTTAAATTAAATGTTGCTATGAAAATGAATATTAAACCATGTAATTGAAAGAAGGGGAGATGAAGATCGACCTGGTCCAAACGACAAGAGAAATGGTCAACCGTAACTCCGGTATCGAGAAAAACGAGATCCACCTCCAAAATGAGAATCTCCACTGCTACAAATCCTTGTGCAAAATGAAATGGAAAATGGAATTTTCATTGTATTACTATTTATAAATTTCCATTTTTTATAAGGTATAGTCATTTATGGGTTTCTCTAAAAATATAATGGCTTCACTAAACCTCTGGATTGTAGTTTTGACATCGCAGGTTTCCTGGCAGTTTTGATCGATTATTTACCTTGTCGCACTCATGAGCATAGTCTTTGTTCGTTCTCAAGCTAAAAAATATGAGAATGCACCGGGTAGAATTTTATCTCTTTTTCAGACCCGCATGGACACACGAAAAAGGAACCCCCCTGGAGTCATCTTTAAACTCTTGTCAGACTCTCTAAATATGAAAAGATTGTCGAGTGACCTTGCTTCCTTTCACGCTCGTTAAAAGGTTCGAAAGGGCGTCTTTCGAGCGATAGTTTATCTCTTTTTCGGTCTTGTTAGACTACTGTACGAAAAAGGAACTGAGAGAGTTTTCTTTTAAGTGTTTTTCCAAACTCTATAATCCTGAAAAACCTTTGAGTTTTTTGTCTTTGGACTCGCTAAAACACACATCGACAGGCCCATACAAGACCGAACCCTTACTTCTTCCGGTTCATTAAACAAAGGAAGAGGAACTTACCGAAGGTGAGTTATATCGAGCATGTGTTATCCTCCTCGAGCTTGTTAAATCAAAAAGAGGTACACATCTATCTGGATGGGGGAAAATTTGAAAGAAGCAAGCCAAGAAGTCTCTTGATAACATCACCAAGTAATTCTTAGAGTCGCCCTTGAACACGGTGCTTTGTCATTTGCACGCATTATAATTTTCCGAACCTCTGCATTGAGGCAATCCTTTGAGTTTCTTTCACTCCTCTGGGTCACCTGACGTAAGTCACAACATCCACTGCATCATCAAGTTTTGGTCCATGTCATGTTTTGCTGTTGTGCCCCAGTGTTCAAGGGAAGTATCCACCTCTAGAGTCAGCCATCCCAAATATCTTGCCTCAAAACCCGTGTCAGTCCATGTCCATTTGATCTACCAATTACATCTCTATGTCCATTTTGTGTCATTGATGGGGTATGCATCAAGACCCTCCTTCGACGAGCCTATTCCTGTCGACCTCAACACATTATCCAGGAATCAGGCTTAGAAACCAGTTAGTACTTTGGGACCTGCATGCCTCAATGGCAGGCCTCCTCATATTCGACAATAGGTTTACATCATTGACCTCTGATCGGATGATTCCACGGATGTTCGACTCCAGCTCATCCATTCACATTCGTTGGAATGTACTAGGGTACCTTGGAAATCATTGACATTAATGGTGATCTCCCTCGCGCTTGTTAACGGTTTACATCATTGACCGGTAATCAAGTGGGTTCTTCCATGTTCGACATCAGGACATCTATTCACATGGTTAGAATCGTACCACATTGGGATCAGTAAGAAGACCCTGGGTTGAGTGATCACTTTGATGTATACTTTGCCCAGGTTGCGAAGGAGTTTCTCTTGGACAAATGATGCATACACTGTTACATAGATCCACTTTGTATTGGTCATGGCTATGTCTTGTCATCTCGTAGATCCACTGTGTATTCTTCGTGGCTACGATCAATCTAGGTCATCAGAGTATATATCCACATTGTATCCTCGATGGCTATACCTTTTTATCAATACAATTATGGATCCACAATGTATTTTATGGCGGCCATATCTTGCAAGTCTTGATCACCCAAGCATAGGTATGCATGCCTTGGGTTTTGAAACATGTCATGATATTTGTTGGATGTTTGTGTGCAACTTCCATCAGGTTCTCCGAGTCTATACCCTTGCTTGAAAATCTACAAAGCATTTCAGTTATCGGTTCGCATCTTCTAACTTCATACTTTGGGGGGCAATCTGTTACACCTCAATATTGCTCGCTTCGATAAGTGTCGCATGTTCCTCTCAACTGTCGTAAGTGTCACATGTTCCTCGCAAGTGTCGCAAGTGTCGCATGTTGTTCACAAGTGTCGCAAACATCAAACAAAGCATACTGCCATGATGACGACACCAAGGAGACACTTAGAATACCTCATACACCTGAGTTGAAGGAAGAAAGATGGTTAACTGAAGTCAAGAATCTCTTGCCACCTGAAAGGAGCTCTTAAACTAGGGTTTTGAAGGAGAGCACTCCTCTACATCGGCCTTAGGAGCGCTGGCGCTCCCCTATAAGTTCTTAGGGAGCGTTATAGCACCAAACATCCCCTCTGAAGGAGCGCTACCCATCTTTGGAGCGCTGGCGCTCCCCTTGAGCCTCCTAGGGAGCGTTATAACACCCTGATGCCCCTTTTGAGAGAGTGCTGTCTAATCTGGGTAGTGGTTGGCCCATTGAGGAGAATAAGGGGAGGATATTTCAAGTTTGGAAGGCAGTTGCATTCAAATTCTTGGTTTAATAAGAAGATCCCTGATCTAAGGAGGGAATTTCTCAACCTACCCTAAAGATACCTCAAGAGGTTAAGCCTCTCTTAACCTATATAAGCAGGCTCTATGATGGTGGAAAGGGGGAAGAATTGCTAGCATGAAACCTATGATCTCATAGGAAACACACAGTGAACTGAAGGAGAGTAATCAGTGAAGCTGCTATCATCCAGGTCGTGGATCTTTCGAGCAAGGGTTAGGCAAAGGGGACTTGATGACGCTGTCGCATTCACATCTACGATTGTAAGTTACTGCTGTCATTGTTCTCATTAATATGACACGCTTGGCCTGTTTCTTTCTAGTTTGTGTCTGATCTTACATGAACTTATCGTTGATAGATAGATCTGTTTTCAAGCTAATACCAATAGAGTAGGAAGTGGTCGTACTTTTTTTGTCTACAGGGCTCATTGAGGAGCGAAAGGTTGGAGCTCAACTCGGAGCATGCAGGGACAAACGTCGATAAAAAGGTACTTCTTTTCTCCTTCCTCCTCATGCATTAGTTTGTATAGATCTGAAAGGAAGTCAGTGTCCACGTTAAGCACTTTCTATCTTAGAGTTAAGGGTCTAGCTCTTTGAGGTGATCTACCTGTCCGCAGGGAGATTTTCCTACAACAATTTTTGCAGTAAAAAAAACCGAGGCATTCAATTTGACCGTCGGGTCCTCATGTTTCCTGAGTATCCCTTGACACCCTATTTCGTATTCCATCTCCTTCGACCCTGTATGTGACATTCAAAACAATTATGGACAATATACAATGCATATGCTTATTTGGTCCTTCTGATGTTCATCTACACATGCTTGCATAAAAAAAAGTTGGACTAGTGACATGGCCATGAGCAGTCAATCATTGTAAACATCAACAGACCGACAAGGCCAAAGGTAAAGATGCATACATTGTGTTCCTCATATGTTTACCAAAGAAATATCCTCAGCTATTTATTCATCTATGCCATGGTAAATATGATGATATCATCTGCAACACATACTTTGCAGTTCACAAGAAGTATCAACGAGCGCAAGTTCCGCAGACTAAGAGGTCTGGTTGCAAAAATCTGGCTCCATACTTCATCCAAGTTGTGCATCTACTTGTACATTTATGCCAAGAAATAAGAAAACAAAAAAATAATGCAGACTACCATTCACATTACTTTTCCTGTTCAAAAAATGTCACCAGGTCTAAGCTTATAACACCCAAAATACTATCAATAGAGGGCTTGAACAACCGTCGAACTGGACAAGTGTTCGTCGAGGACATAATGGTCGTCTATAGCACCTACTTGGACAAGGAAAACAAAACTAGATCCATTATGCATGCTGACATGACACACAACGAAGCCCTGATGACAGTCACACTGACTATTCCCACACAACTTGTCCAGAAACATGCAGAAAAGATATTGCCAAGTAATGGGATATCCATTACAAATTTAAATATATTGCCCAAAATAGTATATGATCGTGGTGATTGTGATCAGATTATATCGCTCAATGAAACAAGTATTGTGGAAAAAATTCCCGCTATTTGTTTAGAATATCATTTCGTCTCGGACACAACTATCAACCAACTTGCACAGAGCAATGACACTTACCCAATCAGAACCATTGGTGCAGTTGTCACACTCGCGAGAAAACTTGTTTCGCAACACATTCTCCGTATAAAATATGGAGAGTTAGACAACGACAAGGCAATGGTACCATTCTCCATATCTAGTTTTGTCCTTTACTTTCACATGTCCATGTACCTCGGTTATGTTACACAACTATTGAACTATTCCATGTTGTAGCTGCAATTGTTCAACACCTATTCAAATTTGTTTTCCTCGATGGAACAACAAATGCATAAAGGGCAATTTCCACTTATGCTCTTCAAAAATATAACAAAGAAAAGAGATGTTAAAGAAATGATCTTTTGCACAACCCAAGCAACATTTGTAACAGAATTGCGAATATACATAGTACAGGATCTCAAGAAACTAACTATCTCTACAACTGTTGTGCGTATACATCTACAATTCCATCCTCACTTTACTCGTACAAATTGCTTTTCACCAATTTTTTGGAGTTTTTTTTTTTTTTTGGTGTGTAGTTGTATATTATATTGTTCAATATATTAACTTCTATGCTCACGTGCCTAGGTTGAGGGTGTTTTGGTTGCAGCGAATGTGTACTCGACCCCCTTCGAGCCTGTATGTGCCAAATGCAACTCTCCTACTTCTGCTTCTATTTTAATAAATGGTGATACAATTGATTGTCTACGATGCCGTAAAAAATGCCCTCACAATGGCGAAGCTCTGCTGGTTTTGTGCTGTCTTGTGTTTGGCAGACTTTTGTTCATATCTCGTGGCCTCGATTATTTTCTCATGGAACATATACCAGATGTAAGAGAAAACCAATGCCATGTGTGTTTTTATATATATATCAAATTGTTTGATGCATAGGTCGATGCGTACTTCTATATGGACCCTTGTGGGATTTCAATTGGTGCCTTTTGTGTTCATGCGTTGCCCTGTGCCTTGACTTTCAATGCATTTGGTGTTTACTTGGCTCTTGGTTGTATGCTTCGTTTTGGAAAATCAATAATACATTCAGGATCATGGCGGTTTTTCTATGATCTTAAAGAATATACATGACCTTCTTTGCCTTTTAATATAGGCGCTTTGACGCAAATGTAGTATGTGGCTCATTTTAGCACTTTTCCTTGATTGATGAACTTAACAAAATTCATCTCCAGGAATATTTTGAAATAAAAAGATATATACTATGTGAAGTCCAATGGAACTATCATATCAACCACATAACATTTGAATTAAAATTCGTCTTAAAATTCAAATTCGTCGTTGTTATACTTACGATGAAGCTAACAATACAATAATTTTACTCAAACATCCCAAAATTGTTTTTCTTGTGGATTTTTGATGCTTCTCTTATAAAAACACATCCTGGAAACTATAAGCATGGATCACTTTATCTATTCCTTGATTGAAGAGCTTGTTCACCTGTTTAATGCACTTCATATTTACTGTTAAGACCATCAATGGGGATTTCTTACACCAATTCCCTCTTTTGAAAATTGCCATCCCCTTTCTTTTTTCCCTTTGTTTTCCCTTTCTAGTTACTTAGTCATTTTTCGAAAAATGTCTAGGTGCGGGGGTTGGCGGATTCATGTCTTTAGATTTCTACTTATACTTTTATATCACGAGTTCGACTGACCGCTTCCTTGTTTCATATTCATCAAACTTTTTGGATGGTGGGTTCTCAGGTAGGCGGGTTCAACATTGCGTTTCCATTGTTCCTCCGCCTGCAAACAACACCCAGACTTCCCCGATCTATAATTTGGCAACCAAATTACCCTTTATTTTTTCTCGTTTGCTTTCCCTTTTTGGTTAATTAGTCGTTTTTCTGAATGTGTCGTTTTTCCGAATGTGTCATGCTTTTATATACAACACCCAAAGTTCCGCAATATACAAATTGACCGTCGAAGTCCAACATTGTCCCCTGTTTAGTGTTACACATTTTACAATCAAAAGTTGGGATACATACAATTTGACCATCGGGCCCTAACGTCTCCTGGGTAGAACTTGTGACCCTGTTTACAAGCCCGTCAATATTCCCTATTCTGAGTATGTCTCATGCTTTTATATCAGGAGTCCGACCAACCGCTTACCCATTGCATACTTGGCCACTATTACCATCGTTGGTTCTTGGCCAGGCTTGCTCAACATTGTGCTTCCATTGTTCCGCTACCTACAAACAACACCCTAAATTCCACAATATACAAATTGACTATCGAAATCCGTCATTGTGCCCTGTTCCGTGTTACACATTCTGCAGTTAAAAGTTCAGAGACATACAATTTGACCATCGACCCCTCACGTCTCTTGAGTATAAATTTTGACCCTATTTTGAAGCCCACCCGACCGCTTTCCATACTTGGCCATTTCTTGGAATCGCTTTCATGGGTTGGCGGGTGGACGAAATGTGCAATTCTTAATTTCTCTTCGCCATCGCTGCCACCTTGGCACTTCTTTCTAGATATGAAATTATTAATCTTTAATGCTAATAGCTCATCCTGTAGGAACCGTTAATATTGTCATTAATGTCTGAAAGGCTAGAGAAGATTTGTCATTAATACAAATTAAACCAAGATTTGCAGTGCGTCGTCCGGTTGGCGCCTTTATGAAATCTCTAATCCTTAATCTCTTTTCACCGTCACCGCCACCTTCACACTTTTTTCTAAATATGCAATTAGTAAGCTTTAATGGTGACAAATCATTATACATGAATCGTGGAGATTGCCAATGATCAGCGAAAGTATCGAGGAGATCTTCCATTGATATGCATTAAACCAATATTTGCGGAGGGTTATATTATCCCTTCCGAATTTTCATTTCAAACATCATCTAGAGAAAACATAAATTCTCATTAACTTATGGCAGCAGTTCGACAACAGTTTTGTCCAGATATAGTAAACACCTTCGGGCAAGATGACCAGAGGTTCCAGTACTCCATGGCATATTCTTACTACTCATCTCTCTCTACTTAGGAGCCAAAAAGGAGATGGTCCCTTAGTGCACCGAGAGATATATTTCAAGCAAAAGAATTCCAAGGCAACCCCGCTTGCTTAGACAGCCTGCCCGCCTGCATTGATGGCTAGCGCATAGGTTGATGCGGTCGATTTCGAGTCAGGAGAAGATGATCTGATGGACGATGATATGACAATGGATGATGGAAATGAAAACACTATCCCCACTCCTGCACCCAAATTGAAATAAACCATAACGAGGGGCACTTCCCGACTCGACGATGGCGGCCCTGACAAGACCAAAAGAAGGGGTTTCAGAAAAGAAACCGACGCTGAATGCAATATCTTCTTTGCAGCTCGAGAATAGGAATTCCAGAGGTCCAAATTAGTCCATTCTGGGCGGAAGTCTTTCACTGTAAGGAAATGGTCTCTTGATGCTCCCAAAGATATATTTCAAGCCAAATAATTATTCAATTGAGGGACCACTCTCCTGTTCTCTGGATATACAATTAACATATTAGGGGATGAGGATGAGAACTCCCACTGGTGCAAGGCATATTCCTACTACTCATCTCCTTCCGCACATAATGACTAATTTGGGCCTCTGGAATTGCTCATGCAGCCTGTGTCCCTGAAGTCTTTGACTGTGAGGAGGTGGTCTCTTGGTGTGTCCTAAATTTCAGTTTCATGCTCTTCCTCTTGCCCTGCAATGTTTTTCGTCTTCTTCCTCATGAAAATTTTGTGAGAACTATCATTTTTAAAATGAGGATGGGTTCTTATTGTTATACAACTA
>ML842431.1:31444-45462 GCA_009831015.1 Picea engelmannii | reverse complement strand
AGAGACCTAAATGTATGTATCTGGCCTATAGATCTTCATATGCTAATCCACATCTCAAAGGTAAGTAAAGATCCATTTTTTACTGTAGTAGATGTGGTGAAATGTTGTGTGAAGTCCATTTGTTTACCCAACACCACTCGCCATTATTTTACAAGATTTTATAATTCAGTGAAAGATTCGCCAATATTTTACAAGATTTTATAATTCAGTGAAATATTCGCCAATATTTTACAAGATTATATAATTGACTAAAATATTCGCCAAAAAATTATATATACATTTTATATTATTGATAAAATAGCCCTCAATTTTTCCTATGTATCATGGGGATTCGCCCATTTATTATACATATAAATTTAGGGGGGGTTCTTAAAATCACCCCTGGTTGTGATTCCATGTTCAACTATTTTCGGATCGATGCCTGGCATTTCCTCATAAGACCAGGCAAAAATGTCGCGGAATTATTTGAAAAGATCCGTGTAGATTTGAATCTCTTCGGGGGAGCAATCCGCTCCGACGAAGACATTCTCCATGATGCTAGGGTGTTGGGAGATGTTGATAGGTATAGTGGTAGCGATAGTCGCCATATTTCCCTCAGCGTAAATTTCCTGTGTAGCTAAGAGGTTAATGGGACATGGCTGATCTCCCGTCATAGTGATAGTGAATTCTCCTACCTCGATTCGGTGTAACGCTGGGGGGAAATATGATCTGTGATGAAGATCTTCCCAAGGTTTGTTCGGACTAGTCATTGCCTCGATTACAGCTTTGTCAGATGGAAAGACTAAGTCTAACGAATTGGTGTTGGAGAGAGAACCCTGAGCCCAGATAGGCTCTAGAGGTGGATCCAACTCTTGTGCGGGAGTCGAATCAGGAGTAGCTGAAGCTTGCTGGACTAAAGAGTATGCTACTTCAGCGACCGACAAGGGCATGGACATGCTGGAGTGCCCTGTCTCATCCATCGTTGCGGATGGAGAAGGAAGAATCCACGGATCCTGAAAGTAAGTTGTGCGAAACGACGAGACGTGAAAAATCTCAGCCTTGTGGTGAGTCGATATAAACTTGACATCGCCATGAGGAGGTGGGTAATCGAAAGTCCCCATTAAAGATGGGCACAAACCAACTCCTACATTAAATACACCGGCTTGAGGATTATCAATCATGGGAACCGTGGATGCCCCCAAAGCTGGGTCAGGCCTAGAGAAGGACAATTGATCTATGGTCACTATCCGGCCTTCGTGTGGAAACAACAAGACTCAGAAAACTGTAGCGACCACAGCTTGCATAGCATAAGTCCAACTCCAACCTAACAAGAGGTTATAGTCGAGGGGAGCATCAACTACCTCTACTTCAACACACACGGTCTTCCCGCCTAAATGCATAGGGAAGGAAGGAATGATGCCATGTGGTCGGAAAGAACGACCATCGAACGCAGTGAGGAGAGTCGGTGATGGAGACAACTTGGGCTGACCAATGGCTTTCCAGCATGCTAACGACATAACGCATGTCGAAGCGCCCTCGTCGACCACCGTGCGAAATATATTGCGTGTAAAAGTTTTCGTGGGATGAGCCACTACTATCTGAAACGCTACGTGGTAAGGCAGACAAGGTTTTAAGTCAGTTGTATCTTGCATGATGGTACCCGGGTTACAAGTCTCATTAGAGCCTAAAGCAGTCAAGAAGGCTTTCCTCTAAGTGGGGCAACTTTGGAGGACTTCCAAAGTGGACATAGCACAAGTGGTTTGGGATAAATCTTCCACCACAGAGTAATTTTGGGCGGCCCTTGCATTTGGATTGTGAGAAGCTCTCTTAAACGCACTTTTTGGAATGCGTGTCATCGTTTCTCCCAACGTCTTCTCAATCTGTAGAGGAAGAGATGGGAGGTCGACTTCTTGTCCCTTCTCAGAGGCGCTTAGTTTACTATAGTCGTGCACTCTAGTCGTTATTAAAGAATCACCCCTAACCATATATACATTCACGGAACAGGAATTATTTGGGGGAGGGTAGGTTTCTTGGCTGCCCCCCTCGGCACTTGTAGAGGCTTGGGTTAAATTTTTCCCATGTTGAAAGGGATTAGTCAACGACACAGATGGGTTGGGTGGTCTTGCGCACACAAGTTGCACGGATACCTTTCCTTCCGTTTTTCCATGGTGCTCTCGCCAGTATTATCAGTGGGTTTCTTCTCCCCCTTACCCTTCTTTCATTGTTTTTTCTTCCCTTCAGGATGCTGGTTGGCCTTTGGGTTAGTCGTCTACACGGAGTGTACTTCCGATGTTTGGGTAGGAGGAGCAGCCAAAGCAGTAGTCTGGCTGGCCGCTGAGTGTTGGATAGATAACTATTGCAATTGTTTTGTCAATTGTTCAGCGCGCTTGGTTTGTGCAGAACCAACAATACCATCGGCATGTGGTCCAACTCTCTGTCTAGTTTTATCCAGTATTGATCATGGAGCATTTGGCAGGATGTTGTATAATAAACCAGACTAAGAATAGATGAGCTCAAACTATTGAGCTCTCATGATGGCATCTTCCTTGGAGAAAACCCCAGAAGTTGTGATGTCTTTGGATAATTTCGGTACTAAAGAATTAAGGAACCACTCAAGCAGGAATGCGGGTGGAACCGATACTTTGATTAGACTCTTTCGGCATCGCCACTCTCAGATATGATCAGAGATATGGTCTGCTATATTCTGTTCGAAATTTGCAAGAAGTTATGTGCCCGCGTTGTATCTCACAGGTAACTGGAAATGGTTAAGGAAGGCCATAGCCAATTCGCCAAAAGAAGAATATCGTGAGCGATCAAGCACGATGTACCATTTCGCGACACTCCCAATAAGAGTGCGTTGAAACAATCACAACTGGACAGAATCATCTTTTAGTGAGTTAGATGAACACCAAAGATGGAAATTAGTCACGTGATCACCTGGATCTTCGTTAGGCTTGGCCTCGAATTTTGGAATGTCTGAAGGCAACTTCGTTGGCATTGGAGGCCAATGTGGATCGTGACAAATAGGATCATTTAAAAACCGTGTCAAATCTGGCAAGTGTAACGTCGCCAATAATGGTATTTTAGGTTGTTGCTGATAGCTCGGAAAGAAGGGTCCTGGAGTTTGACTAGCACCATGTTGCCAGGAAAAGTTTGGCTGCGGGCCCGGATTATGGTAGAAACCATGGCCCTGACCAGCGTAAGTATTTTTCATCTATGGAGACATCATTGGTTGATTCCCCATGAAGGACATTGGATTTTGGGCATTCATCATGTTTGATGGACTTTGGGAAGGATTACCCCATGCCGGTCCTGCTGGTAGAGGCATAGAGGTCTGTCCGGGGTTCCATTGACTGTGGAAATAATTACCCCAAAACGACATTCTATATGAAGGAACGGATCCTTGTCCTGAGTTCCAAGGTCCTGGTATGTGTGCCCCAGGCGCAGGAATAGTACCCTGTGCCAAAGTAGACTGTCCAAAAATGGGTGTGCCCCCAAATGGGAAAGCAGTGGATGCGAAAGTGTTGTTACCAAACGTCCCGTTCCAAACAAACGGTGATGAACCGACCGACTGAGTTTGCGCAGGTGTTCCTTGACTCTCGGCTCCAAACGAACTCGTGTGTGCAGGCTGCCCAATGGACTGCTGATGCAGACCACCAAGAGAAGGGGATGAAGGAGAGATATGACCTCCAGCATAAGGAAAATCATTGAAAGGGACAGGAATGCCCCAATTTTGACCTTGCAGAGGAGCGTTAGAGCTCCTTGCCCCCAGACCCAAAGTCTGTAAAGTGGAGTGAGTGAGTGCAGGACTTGTACCTGAACTAGGCATCCTGTATGAAAACGGAGAGCCTGTCGCACTAGGTGTGAAGGGATTAGTGGCTGCCGCTATAGATGGGGTCGGTCCACTGTGCGATGTAGTTGTGACCGAGACCGTAGTGGCTCAGGCCGACGATGCCAAGTTAGGAGATGCTTCTCCTGTGGTAGCAACAGTGATGGGAATAGAAGAATTCCCAGAGGAAGTAACAACATTTGTTGCCATAGCTGTGTGAGGCACTGACAGGCTTTCGTAAAATTGAATTGGCACAATCACTTGAGGCCAAGTATCGGTGTTTGGGGTTTCAACCGAACCAAGATTGGCGGTTTATTCCTCTGGGAGTTGTTCAGGATCAATGGTTTGTAACCCGGTTTCTTCGAAAGACCCTTGTTGGTCTAGCTTTCACCTCAAAGGTGGCGGGGGTGGCTCCAGTATAACCGGTGGCAGGCCCAGAAGCCTTCGTGACCAGTGGAGCTCTGAATCCTCCACTTTGTGAGAAGATCCATGACACGCTAAGGTATTCTACACGTTCAAACAGTAACACTCACTAAAAAGAATCCCCTATGAGATAAGACAAGCAATCACTAACTATTTTGAAGAACAGTTACAACAACCAACACTAGAGCAACTTACCAGTGCAAGTGCAACTCGAATACGGAAGCACCCTCCGGGTATACTCTGCAAAGCATGGCCCGATGTCTTTCCTAGGTACCGCGGTATACCCTCGCAGTCACCTCTGTATGTCCCTAGAAAATATTGGCAACTAGTTTTCCAGCACGCGAACAATCACCAGGCGGGTACAGTCAATAGTCGGGTAGACCACAATGAGCAGGGTATCAAGCCCGAAACCTATCAAGGGTATAGAGAGAAAGTGGTCCAAAAGACAACTGAGGACCTTGAACAGATTCTAGACCCACAAATCCCCGTGGAAAATGCAAATGATGGAATCCCTCAACAAATCCTCGATATGTGTTCTCCACTATGTTCGGTCCGGCTTTGGAGGGGTTATCTCCGCTACCTTTCCTTACGCGACCTCGTGTTTATCCCCTGTGTTAGAGGGGGGTCCCGGATAAGTTCCACATAACTGGACTTCTACACTCCCTATGACAGACTCCAATGTTTGGTTTGAGTGGCCTTGGAGAAATTTACTCTCCAACCTATTCCAAGGCCCTAGTCCTGAGCTAGTGTATGAACCCTACAAACAAAAGATTCTAATAGATTTTAATTAGCGTTTCTTTTAATGGGATTTTTTACGTCACAAGGTATGAAGGTGAAACTGATGGTGTGTAAAGACTCCAAGAAAAAATGAACAAGAAATGCTTGGAAACAAAAACTTTTACAAAAAATGCAAAAACCAACAACTTTTCAACAAGAAAGACTTCTTTTTCTTTTCAAATTTTCTAAGATTTCATGCAGCAAACATAAAGGAATTTCGCTCAATCTGCGAGCTACTTATGCTCTAAATGCACTGCAAAAAACATATGAAAAAAGACTTCTTCCTAGCTTACTGATGCAACAACACAATCTTCAAAGAAAGAAGCAAATGAAAAAAAGAAAAAAAGAAAAAAATTGTTTCAGTGCTAAATGAAGCAACAAAGGGAAAATGTCGACAAGCACAAAATGAAGAAAACAAAATAAAATTTTGGCTTAAAGCGCATATCGCAAAGAACCAAAGAAAATACGAACAATGGCAATCAAGAAAGCACCGACTCTTACGCTTTTCTAAAAACCATAAAACAAAATCTTTTTTTTTTTCTATTTTTTTTTATCTTTCCTATTAACAATCAACTAAGAAACAACAGACTAAGGGTAGGAAGCCCTAACCTACTGACTGTGGAACCCTAGACTCAAACCTTTGAGAGGATCACTTCTCACCACAGGAGGGGATGACTACCCCACCCTAATTAAAAATCACCCAATCAAGCCCGCGACTGTCACTGAAACAACACGTGTGCAAATGCGTGTTGAGCTATAACAGGGCGCGGGTACCCACGGTCTGAACTTGCACAGGCCGCGTGTATGTATGAATTCTAAGACAAAACTAAACACAGGCAACCCAGACCTGGAAAAGGCCTCTGGTATTGACAACTAGGGTCTCTTAAAGGCTTGGATGCTTCTTCTTGACAGAAAAAAAAAAAATTGCCAAAAAATAACAAACGCAATAAAGCAGACTGAGACAAGACCGTTGTTTACACCCAATTCGTCACTTGGTGAGAAAATAAAGGGTGCTTACATGCCCAGTTGGGTCTTGCTGAGCATGACAGCTGTAGAGGAAAGAGTTAGAAAAAGAATAACAAAACTATAAGCAAGAATTAAATTAAAACAAACTAAAACTATGGGCATATGGATAAAGAAATAACAAACACAAAAAGACCAATATCACCAATGTTTTTAGGCTTATCAATTGATGAAATCAAAGCACAATGAAGAAAGGGGACTATGATTCCCTTCTTTCTCCAATGGAAGGCTCTTGAGGCCCTCACAAACTTTCTCTCCTTACAATAAGAAAATGAGAATGATGGTGAAAGAACTCCTAGCACATCCACTCAATGGAGAGGTGGATGGCTCAATGAAATGGTGCTAATGTGTTATTGCCAAGGAGTGAGTCCTTAAAACAATCTAAGCAGCATAACATTACATGAAATTTCTTGAGAAAATGATGTTTCTTCATGGCTTTGTATAGCATAGCATTGGGTGATTATGTAACTCCTTTGAAGTGTGAAAAGGGGCTCTTTAGGGCTGAATTAGGTCTTTGACCAGCCTACCATGCGGATTCAGCTCATATTTGAGGGTCAAATCGGCTTGGGAGCTGATCCATAAGTGGTTGGGAGGCCGACCAATTCAATAAATGCGTCATTTAGCAGGTGCGCGGGTTTTTGCGCTAACAGTCGCGCATCGTGCCCGTATGCGTGCATAATACGTTCCTGTTCCGCGCATATGCGCGTGCACCCAACTTCTGTAAAGCGCCCTTCAATTCTTGGTTACTTTGTATAGTTTTTGACCCTTTTGCAATGTTGTGAAATTAATCCAGTTCCATGAATGACTTCATTACTGTTTGACGATGCCGAGTTCTTGTCGCCATGTGCAGACGAAATTTCAGTGATAACAGATGCCCCCTGATGGATGAGGTTAGCAGCAAACGTATAGCCGAAATCCATCAATTTTTCTTCTACTGAGAATGTTTTTTGTAAGAGAGGGCAATAGTGGGACCATGTAGAGCAATCCTTTGGAGAAGAAAGGAACCAGTAGAACCCGACCTGCCATAAGGTGCGTAACAATATACAACTGTGTACAAACGAGGCGGGCATGCCCCATGCTCGTGTTGTGTAACTCTGAAAAAAGATGATTGAATTGTTGGTGTAGACAACTAGAGCGCCCTTGGGGGTGGTAATGATAAAGACAGAAGACAATTCTGCAAAGGAATATACTCTAAACAATAGGCAATGATCGCGGTAATAAGAAGCGACGATGATGTGGGCATTGATAGCCCTACCCGATTCAGAGGTCTTCGAAAAATGATAAAAAGAACTGCAATAGTCGCAAATTAAGACCCACCATAACATGAGAATGTGTTGGCGTCGAATGTTATGGGGGCCAACGACAACAGGGAGCAATGGTGTTTCACCCTGTGCCGTCCGAGATCTCTCATTAAATGGAGAATGAGAATCAAGATACTGTCGCCCTTCCAGAAAATTGTGTTGATGTCGACAAAAGGGGGACGCGACTCCCAAAAGCAAAGGGCTTCGTGGAATCTACTGAGGTGAGGAAGTGGCAAAGGTACATAGATGAAGTCAAGAAGTGGGAACACTCAAGACTGCCCTTGGTTAGAGGATGTATGAGATAAAAAGTGGCCGCAACCGTGTAACAAGGTCAAGTGTCAGGGGGACGACAAGACTGGTGATAAGTTGTGCCAGAGGCGGGACAAGGTGAACAAATTCAGAGGGTAGAGGTAAGTGACCTGTGGAGTGTGCTGAAGATATGGAAGATGCCGGCAAGGGTAGATGATAAGTAATGCTCCAACCAAAGGTGACATGGGTTGTGTGTGGCCAAAAGAAATCAAGTCGCCAATGGTGACGACAAAAAGAAAATGTAATGACTAGAAATAAAGGCGTGTGTACAATAAATAATGAATAATTTTGGGGAGAAATGTACAAATACAGAAACGGGTGCCCCAGTGTGAAATGCGTGCCCCAGGGAGGGAAGAATTTTCTTGGAAAACTGATGAAGGGTGGGGGCCCCATTGGTGAGTTTCTGTATGAGGTAGGTGAAATGAAGGTAGGTTTGCAGATGGGAAAAATGATTGTGGATGAAATGGAGGGTTCATGATACTGTGGAGGTGCAGGTAAAAAATAGAACCATAAAGAGATGATCTGGGAGTCCATATGGGAAGCTAGCAAAATGAGGAGAAGGAGTATGTGCTTGATGTGTAACATGATGAAAGACTATCGGGACTCCTATCCCTAAAGGGTAATGAAGAACAGCATGAGTGTCAAAAGTGCCAAAAGGTGCTATGAATGGGACAACTCATGTGGGTAAGAATGCTACCGGGTAGAAGTACCGAAAATGAAAATGGAGGTGTGGGTACTGCAGAGCTGGGAATGAGGATCCTAAAGGACAATATCAGCGGGTGTGGCTCAAAATGTAAATGCAATACAGCGGGAGAGACTACATGCCAGTGCTGAACATATACCTGAAGGGATGATGTCGATGACCGATAAGTAAGTACCTGCGCACATAACAACCAAATACCCAAAGTGAACAATAGCTGTCGAGAATCAAAGATATGAGCATGTATTAGATAAATGTGACAATGTGTGTGCGTACTTGACCATGGTATGAAAAAAGGCACCCCGGGGGCTCAGGATGAAAAGTGACCCAGGGACAACTATGATGTAGGTGGCGGGATGCTAATCCCGTGGCTGAAGACGGTTTGAAAAATGGACACCTTGGGCTCCCGGAATGATGAGTGGAAGTTTGGAAAAATGCCTATATATAGCTGTAGGGCCCACATTGCCACCTCATTTGTACCTGCTGCAATAGTGTCACCTTGCGGGCGCGAGGTGGACATGCAGAGAGTGTTGGTTCAGCAAGAGCTGGAGAGACTGTTGTGTGGAGAGAGACGTCAGCGGGATGAGGCCGCGAGGTGACCAGCAGAGCCCGAGAGGGCAGCGAGGAGGCATCGGTTCGATGACCCTGGTGCGGGGCCATCACACGCTCCTCCGGTGGTGGCCGGAGTTGATTTTGATGATATACGCCATCGTCTGGAGACGGTGTTATAGGACGTGCCTGAGGGCATGTGGATACGCATCCAGGACGAGGGGTTCCTAGAGCAGTGTATAGGAGTACTGCCACCATGGCGGGGTATAGTGCGACGAGCAGCTATGCTTGCCGCGATGATGAGTGGACGTCTGCCGCCGAGGCAGGAGGGTCCTGTGGGTGTTCCACCACCACCGCCTGGGGCAGGTGGGGGTGGGCCACCACCTCCTCCTGAGGGAGGAGTAGGTGGGGGTGCGATAGAGGCACCCTAATTGATGTATGATGCATACCTTTTTGTTGATAGGCTGGTGAGCCGGTTTTTGTACTGAGGTGCTGTATTGGCCTACGGATACATGTATTTTTTGTATGTAAACATTTGGATGGCCTTATGGGACGATATATATATATATGAGTATACATATTTTTGAGATCCTGATGTTGTCTACATGTGTTTTTTGTTGATGATGATGATGTCTATTCTATCGATATGTTGTGACAGGATTTATGAGATGTTTATGTATGTGTAGCTTGATGTGATATATGCCAATATAACACCATGTTATCTATTTCATCTATTGTTTGATTCAATTGTCTTGGAATATGTGTAAATGTAATGGAATCAAAATGTCTAGATAACAGTCTAACCTGTAGGTATTTGCGAAAGAGGCATGGATCGCGTACACGGTAAACATTGTTGAGCTGGAGAACGACTAATTGAGAGTCAAGGAAGACGCTAAGGTGACGAATATGATGATGCTGGGCATCGGTCAGGAGGCCAATGACAGCAGTGTATTCGGCTTGGTTGTTGGTTGCTGGTCCCAAACAAATGTCGCTTGAATGTAGCATTTCATGTGAGGAGGTGTAGAGAGCCCAAGCAGCTGAAGCGAGATTTTGTGTCCAACGGCTGGCTCCGTCAGCGTAACCAATGTGGTAGGATGGTGGAGGAAGCATCTGTCAATAGCACAAAGGATAGTTTAGATGAGAGGGTAGGAGAGAAAAGATTAAAAACACTAAAAAAGAAGAAAAAATAACCTAAAGTAGAATGACTACTTCTAAGCCTAAAATTTCTTGAGGTATAACCCATTGATGGGTTCCTTGAGTGAGAGGCCTTCGGGGGAGGCCAGGATGTATGTGCCTTTGGTGAGGCAATGTTGGATGATGTAAGGGCCATGCCAAAGTGATTCGAATTTTCCATGGCCAAAGGTATCATGAGCGATATCATAGGCCAGGATGAGGTCGCCTTCGCGGAATGATCGAAGGTTGACATGGAGATCAAAGGTAGCTTTGGATTGTTTTTTAGCTGCCTCGTTGTTCTGTAAAGAAGATTGACGATCTTCATCCAGTGACTCCAAGTTCAGCAAGCGCTGCTCCATTGGAGTAGTGTCAGGTAATAGCTCAATTGCGGTGCGTAGGGTGGGAATTTCACACTCGATGGGAAGAGTTATCTCAACCCCATGGACTAAATGAAATGGCATGAAACCTGTAGCGGTCTTTACTTTCGTTCGATAATCCCATAGCGTGGAAAATAACATGTGATGCCAATTGGTTTTATGTTTATTAACCGTGCGTTGTAACATGGTCTTGAGGACTTTGTTTACTGCCTCGACCTGTCTGTTTGACTGAGGGTAATATGGTGAGGCAAACTCGTGAGAGAAGCCTAACCTAGATGAGATTTCGACGAAGATCTCATTCTCGAAGTGTTTCCCATGGTTGGAAATGAGTTGGAGTGGTACTCCGAACCGCGATATGACGTGGTTAAAGAAAAAACGCACTGCAGTGTCAGCGGTGTTGTTGAAGGTGGGCATGGATTCAACCCATTTGGTGAAGTAATCAACGACGACAACAATGTATTTGTGACCATTGCTGGAGAGGGGATTACAAGTCATAAAGTCAATGCCGCATTTACAAAAAGGGCCCGTAGTAATGAAAGGGTTAAGAAGAGTGGGCGGAGCTCGGGCTTTGTTGGCATAGAGATGACATTGCTCACATCGTTTCACGGCATGAATGCAATTGTGAAACGGGGTAGGCCAAAAGTAACTGGCCCGGATAATATTTTGAGTAGTGGATATACCTGAAAGATGGCCCCCACATGCGCCGATGTGGCAGTCGTTTAATACTCGGTCGGCCTCGTCAATAGTCAGGCAGTGACGAAGGATGGTGTCGATGCCCCGTCGGTATAGGATGTCTCCGATGAGGAGATAGCAGGGGGCCTAATGGCGAATACGCCGACGATCATCGCGTGATAGGTGGGTACCGAACTTTTGAGTTCATAGGTATATGAGAAGGTCGCCATACCAAGGATCATCGGAAGCGATGTAAAAGAGATGTTCGTCAGGAAAGTCGGTATTGACGGGGGTACTGGGTGTGTCAGAGGGGAGGGTCGTGACAAGTTCGGTGAGAATGAGGGCCTTCTTACTCTTAGGTGTAGAGAAATCAAGGTCATACTCCTGAAGGATAACGATCCATTGAGAGAATTTTCCGTTAACTTGTTGACGGCTGAGAAAATATTTCATAGGGTTGGAATCTGCGACGACCTTGGTGGTGCGAAGCAGAATGTAATGGAGCAGTTTTTGGACTGCAAGGACAACTGCAAGAGAAATTTTTTCTTCGTGTTTATACTTCAAGGGTGGCCCTGAGAGGTTCTTACTAACGTATTAAATGATGTGTTCACAATTTTCATCTACGAGCTGGACGAGGATGACGGCTACTGATACAGTTGATGCTGATACGTAGATGATGTAGTCGCGATTCTAGTTAGGTGCACTAATCAAAGGTGCATTCGAAAGCACTGCTTTTAGATCGTCAAATGACTGTTGGGTGTAGTCATCCCAATGGAAAGGGATGTCATGACGTAGTAAGCGAAGGAAACTGTGTGCGCGTATGGTGTAATCAGGAACAAAGCGTCTAAGAAAGTTAGCTTTGCCCTGTAGACTCCAAAGTTGTCGTAAATTCCGAGGAGGTGGAATTTCGGTGATGGCTTTGACTTTAAGGGGGTCTACGGTAATACTGCTTTGGGAAATGATAAAACCAAGGAGGTGCTCTGCGGTGACATAGAACACACACTTGAGAGGGTTCAAGCAGATGTTGTACTGACGACACTGTTTAAAGATGATTCGTAAATCATTGAGGTGCTGGGTGCGTTTCTTGGATCGAGCTGTGAGGTCGTCCAAGTAAGTGAGGATGATTGTAGCCAGATCGTGAAAAATGTATGTCATCGCCCGCTGGAAAGTTGCGCTGGCATTTTTTAAGCCGAAAGGCATGACACGATATGAAAAATTACCCCACGGGGTAATGAATGCGGTTTTATACTAATCGGCTGGGTGGATTTGAATTTGGTTATAGCCAACGAAGCTGTCCATAAAGGAGAGAGCCTCGTGGCCGGCGCAGTCGTCGATAATTTGATCGATGAACGGTGTTGGAAAGTTGTCTTTTGGACATGCGTTATTGAGATCGTGAAAGTCTGTGCAAACACGGATGGTGCCCTGTTTTTTGTCGACGGGTACAGGGTTAGAAACCCATGAAGTGTAAGCGATGGGGTAAATAAACCCGGTTGTACGTAATTTTTCAATTTCGTCTTTCATAGCCACGGCCTTGGATGGGTGTAGCGGTCATTGTTTCTGGCGAACTGGTGTGATGTCAGGCCAGGGGTCGATGCGATGCTCGACAATAGAGGGATCAAGGCCAGGCATTTCTGTGTATGACCAGGCGAAAATATCCCTATATTCCTGGAAGAGGGATTTATATGCGGCGATTTCCTGAGGAGTGCAAGCAGCTCCAATGATGATTTCTTCGACGATGCCATCTTTAATGGAAATGTCAATTTTTATGGTGGGAGAAATGTTGGCCAAATTACCTTCTTCAAACGCGTCAGGGGCAGGAATGGGATTGTTGAACCAATCAATAGGCCCTGATGGGATAAAATCTTTGGTCTCGACCGCGTAAATGGGGTTTTGGTTAGGAGGCATGAGGGCTTCCTGTGGAAGGAAGAGTGTATGATGATGTAGGGCGTCCCAGGGAGAGTCTGGGTGTTGTAGCTCTTCCAGTATTTCCTCATCACATTGGAAATGATGGGAATATAAGGGGTCGTGAGGAGTGACCTTGGTGACGGTGTGGTTGCCCCCTGATGGAGAAGCAGAGGGAGCAACGTTAGGTGAGGGTGAGGGTTCACTCGACATGAACCATATATTAAAGTACTGAGGGGTACCTGTGGTGGTTGGATGGAGAGTCTCCGCAGGGGAATGAGCAGGAGAGTTGGGGGGGTTTCGGGGTAAATCCTCAGAGATATCATTTAAGAACCATGGAGGCGTTGGGAGTGCCTCGAGCTCTGGAGAAATGACATGAAGATCCTCGAGTGACGAGGTAATGTCAATTACTGTTGTTGCGGGTTGGTGACGCAGGGCCAATTGTTGTTGCCTGTATGTGAGGATCATAGGAGACTGGTATGTAAAGTGAGTTAATGAATCGTAGAGAGAGAAATGGCATCTCATACGTTCATTGACTGAAGTGGTGACATAGCGAATGTCAGTGATAGTTGTTGAAGAGGACGTAGCAGGGTTTGGGTCGTTCTGAAAATTCTGGCGGACAATAGCTAATGTCTGCCAGAAACGTGGCAGTGCTGGGCAATGATGGGTGTAATGGCCATACTCGGAACAGATAGCACACATGAATTTGGTCCTCAACCCTTTACTACTGGAAGGTTGAGTGGTAATAGTGGGACTAGCAGTAGTGGCGGGTGTTGTGGGGGTTGGATTGAGTGGAATCAAATTTCGTAATTCCGGTAGTGATGGGCAGTTGTTTGTTTGGTGACCCTCTTTCTCACATAGTGCACAAGGTGGTGGGATGTGTGGAGGAAGTGGAGCAGTGGGCTCCTTCTTCTTTCTCCTACCCCCAGCTATAGCAGGGGGGTTAGGGAGTATGGGGGTAGTGGGGGTGAGGATGGGAATCATCATGGGGAGGCCTTCCTGTGGGG
>ML842431.1:14741-25642 GCA_009831015.1 Picea engelmannii | reverse complement strand
AAACTTGCTCTCCTTACAATAAGAAAATGAGAATGATGGTGAAAGAACTCCTAGCACATCCACTCAATGGAGAGGTGGATGGCTCAATGAAATGGTGCTAATGTTTTATTGCCAAGGAGTGAGTCCTTAAAACAATATAAGCAACATAACATTACATGAAATTCCTTGAGAAAATGATGTTTCTTCATGGCTTTGTATAGCATAGCATTGGGTGATTATGTAACTCCTTTGAAGTGTGAAAAGGGGCTCTTTAGGGATGAATTAGGTCTTTGACCATCCTACCATGCGGATTCAGCTCATATTTGAGGGTCAAATCGGCTTGGGAGCTGATCCATAAGTGGTTGGGAGGCCGACCAATTCAATAAATGTGTCGTTTAGAAGGTGCGCGGGTTTTTGCGCTAACAACTGCGCATCGTGCGCGTATGCGCGCATAATACATTCCTGTTCCATGCATATGCGCGTGCACCCAATTTCTGTAAAGCGCCCTTCAATTTTTGGTTACTTTGTATAGTTTTTGACCCTTTTGCAATGCTGTGAAATTAATCCAGTGCCATGAATGACTTCATTACTGTTTGACGATGTTGAGTTCTTGTCGCCATGTGCGGACGAAATTTTAGTGATAACAACCATGAACCAGCAAGACCCAGACAGGATCCAGAAATCCCTCTGAGAATGTAAAATTCTGACAGGGAAGAGGAGACTGCCTCTTAAGCTCTCTGAGCCCTACATGCTACTGAAACCACTATAGCAAGCGTTCAAACGCGGGCTGTAGAAGGTTAGGGCGTGGGTTACATGCGTGCAGGCCTTCTGCAGGCTGTGTGTACCTCTGTGTGTCCCGATAATAAATGTCAAGCAACATTCAAGGAAAAACTGGTATTAAGAACCGGGTTCCCTGCTAGCTCTGACCTAACAAAAAACAGACAAACAAAGAAACAATATATCTACTTCTTCAAACTACCCAAAAACCTCTCTTGAATCCGGAAACCCTAAGAGTAAATTCCCTAGTGGAGTCGCCAATTATGTTGTTGGGAAATAATACCCTATGGACTAACAAGATAGGGCTAAACTTGCACGCAGATAATGACCCTAAAGAAATCACTTTTAACCTATCACCCCAAAACTCAAAACCCCTTTTTCACATACAATCATGGAAAGAACCTACTAACCTTTTTACTGATGTTTGGTGTAGATCCTCCATTGCGCTTTTGTCCGCTTTCTTGCGCTGCTCCTTCCAAAGTTAACCTTCAATCAAGACAAAAACACTATGCATGCATGCTATTTTTCAACTTGTGGGTTAGAGATTAAGCATTAATTAAATAAATCATATACAAATCATGCACTGGGATGGGAAAAGTATTCTTTTATTAATCTCAAGATGAATCAACTTACAATAATGATAGATATCGGCCACTGTTCCTCAATCCTGATCCTAGGCTCCTCCTCTTCTTTGTCCTCCAACTGCTTTCCTTGAATTCTTCTTAGGCTTGAGGAAAGGCTAAACGGTTGGGACAAATGGATTCGACAATTGGGCATAGTTTCTTTGCTATCTTTCTCCTCCTCCAAATGGTACCCCTACCCATTCTTTTATAGGCTAGAAGGAGCTAGGGTTTTGGACGAACTCTCGGCCATGCATGGCTGGGAGTTTCATTTAACTGACCCATAGCTTTTTGTCCCATCGGCAACTTTCCTGTTTTTGTGCTTTGTTAGGTAAACGCGGGCTATAGTGGGCCAGCCAGCGTTCCAACGCATGCAGTAGTAGGCCTGCCAGCATTCCAACGTGTGCAGTAGTAGTTTAGGGCGCGTTTTTCTTGTTTTAAGAGGATTTTCAAGAGTTTATTCAGCATGGCTTTGGCAAGGAAGGGATATGAGTTGGCCTGATGCCAGGTAAGCATGTGTGGTTCAATTTAGGGTTATAACAGCTAGCAAGGGAATGGGAGCGCTCTACTAAAAAAGATCATAAAAGTTCCCAGAAACTCAAAAAGTCAAGAAAATTCAGTTAATCAGGGTGATCATGATGACATAAAGAGGCAATCAAACCAATATAAGAATAAAAAGACAATGTGGAGAATATAAAATCAGTGAGAAAAGGGCCAAAACAATATCTAGGAATGGAAACAAAAATACGAGTATCCTCCTTGTTGTTCCAGAGTCTGTACTTAAGGCTTAGAAGTACAGTGTCTAGGCATCCGAAAGTGAGTAAGGTATAGAGAAGGAAGAAAAGTCAACCTTTAGCAAAGGAAGCTAGGGATGATTTATAGGTTGTTGTCTATCTTCCAACTATTCCTGGATGTTTATGTCCCTTTCAATCGCTGCCCACGAACGTTCGAGTTCAACCCAAGTAGTGGCTATTTTAAGAATACTATCAAAAAGATTCAAGGCAATATGTGTTTGATCTGATAGTCCAGGTTCAATATTAGGCTGTCTTGTCACAGGGGCAGTCATAGAGTAACAGAATGATAAGAAAATCTCAATATTGTTTTAGATGTTGTCTCGATTTCGGTCGTATAAAGGAGAGTTATAGCTCCAGTAGTGAAAACAGGGTGCAAACCAAAGGCCCTTTCCCGTAACTGAGTTATATTTTAATAAATGTATTTGAGGTGTAAGAAAACATTAAGTTGTCTATCATGTAAGGCTCCTATCAAGGGAGAATCTCACTTATAAACAGAAGAAGAAAAAGATAAAGAAATAACCTGATGAAGCATGAAATATATATAGAAATCTAAAATGTTCATTGGTCTTATACCTATCGATAGTCGGTACAGAGGAAAAATGATAAACAATATAGAAAACTAAAATTTATTCACTATAGTAGAGGTTGTACTAAATTATAGCGAAACATTCATCAAATACATATATGAAATGAAATGAAATATGAAATATAAGGAAACAAACTCATAACATAGTCGTGACAGAATTGAGAATCTTCGGATTTTCTTTATATTAACTCTCGAGGAAGAAAAATCTCTATTACAATCGACCAAAAAAGGTCCAGCCCTTGTTCCTTCCTTCTATTCTAAATTTATACAGATTTACATATGATGGAATCTCAATCATTCCAGGATTTTCAGTTACAACAAGAAGGAGATCAATCATTTCATTTCTTTATCTCTGTCTCTATTTAGTACCAGAAGCCTGCCCCTTCACATGCTCAGTACAAGTGACACATTTCTCCACCAGTCAAGATATCAACCTAGAAGGTTCTGCTTGACAATTGACCTCACAAACATAACAATCTCTGACTAATTGTGGTAATGTTTCTTCCATCTGTCGGTCTAGGGTGTCGATGGTGCACAATCGCACACTTGGTTTAATAATCCATTTATCTATTTGAACTATGTCTGCTAGATTTACTTGTGATATTTCGACCAAATCTCTTTCTTCTTTCTCATTTATATCAAGCGAGAATTTCACTATATTCATTTGGTTTAGTGTCTCAACATTGCTTTCACTATCAATGCCTAACATATCTCCATCTATAGAACCGAAGGCCTCTTCCCAGGATTTCCTTATTCTCTTGGCTTGCAATTTGCCTTCTGATATGCCGCGCTCCCATTCTTTCAACAAAATATTACCTCAGGTCTGTTCCAAAATGGAAAACTCGAAACTATTTGCCGATTCACTATTTGTTGTATCTACTATAGCCTTTTGAAATGCGACCCAAGCTGCTCCAACTTCTCTCTCTCTCTGACAGATAACTTTTCCAATACTTGATCAACAAGCAGGCAGTTGTCTCGAATCGTCTTTACCTTGGCAAGTAAACATCGTTGGGCTACAGAAACTCTGCTCCGAATCTCCATAGCCTGGGACTGGAATATCCTGATATTTATAACTTGGCTTTCAACGAACTCTAATCTAACCTGTAGCTGCTCAATCAAGTCTCTTTGTTGGCCTACCTGTATTTGACTGGTCTGAGCTACCAGATTCGCTTGTTTGAGCTTAGCTTTGAGCAGCTCAATTTCCTTTTTGTCGGCCATTCTTTCTTGTTCTATTCCTGTGCTTGCCTAGTCCTTGGCAACCTCCTTTGTTGTGGCTAGTTTAGCTTCTAAGGTTTTGATGAGGTGATTTTTTCGCTTCAGCTGATTTTTCAAAACCCCGACTAAAAATTGGTTTGTTGTAGCATATGCCCCTAATGTCCCGACTATTTCTGTCGCAAAATCTTCTTTCTTCTTATCTTTCCCATCGTTCAACACCTTAAATTTCTTATCCGTTGATCCTGCTTCTTGATAGAATTCTCTTTTTACCACAACTTTTCTCTTTTTATCAAAAAAGAACTCATTTGGAGGGAGCTCTTCCATCCTTATAGGTCTCAATTCTTTGTTGAAAATCCACCCTGTGTCTATGTTACCTTGAGTTGACTATAAGGGAGTAATGGAGGCGATGGGATCTATGATTTGCTTAGCTGATTGGCCTGGAGTGGCAACCAGAGTCTTCTTTTTCGGTGGATCGGGAGTTTTCATTTATGGTTTCGGGCTCCTAGTTTGCTCTTCCCTATCCTGGTGTTGTTCTTATCTGGGTGTTGAATCTTTTGAGCCTTCGGCTTCTTTTTGCTGCACCTCTGTTGTTATTGGATTCTCACCCTGCAACATTGGGGGAAGACAACTTCACCGATGCTCTTGGAATTTTAAAACATCAGCCCTTTCTTCAGGCACCAGGGCTTTTATCCAAGCTAGAACCTCGACATAAGATCTCGTGCCTCGAAAAATGTCATCCGAGGGTGGATTTTCGTGCTCAAACCTTTTAAGCCCGCAATTTACTAAGTGGTTACTTACGACCCTATGTGGATCGTGCTTCTTGAATTCAACATGAACCAATTTCAGGTCTTCCAACATTGTTGCCTTAGCTTTAGCATTCCTGAAATCTAACAAAGAATAGGAATTTAAATGAATAGAAAAAGGTGGCCATAGCTTCTTAGAATATCCTTTCAATTCCTTGCTTACGCCACCGATTACGATTTTCCTGGCAATCTCAGGACAAGCCAACCTATCAGGTATGAATAGTGGTAAGTCATTCAGAGGAATAGAAGCGTCGAAAACCCTGAGATATGAAAATTCTGCTTCCACATACCAATCGGCTATACTGCTCAAATTTACCACAATACTGTCTGAGATCCTGGGTGGTGGGTGGCCGAAGATAGTGACGTGCAATGGTACCATTACCCAGTTAAAGATTTCATATACAAAATTCGAAGCTTTGTCTTCCCACAACTTTGAATGGTAGATGTGGCTGGGCTCAGGCTCCGATGGAGTCCAACTCCAACTCATTAAGGGAATAGGCGTCAGAAAACACATGGCGTCCATGATATACGTGGACATAAAGAAAGAAGCGATCTTTCTACTCTCCTTCTACACTCGATACTCTATAAATCGAATGGTCAAACTATCGGATAGTAGTTTAGCCCAGTCGAAGGAACAAACTTCAGCAACCGAATGAATTAGAGGCACCCACTGAAGGAAAAAATGTGTGGTGTCCTCTCTCCCATATAATCTGCAGGTCATCATAGCCACATATTTGAACTGTGGTTCCAGAGAAGATATTGAATATATAGCATTACTGTCTGCCCTGAACTTCGTAGGGTGTGAAACCCAATCTTTGATTAAACCGGACATAGTCTTGTCATATTTCACACATTCCTTCTGTTTAAAATTCTCCAAGAATTCGGCATTGTATGTAAGGTCTAACACGGTTGGCAATTTGTACATAGCCTGCAATTGTTCAGGTCTGAAGGTTCCAATGGTGACCCTCTTCTCGTTGATGATGGTTCTTGTTGGTATATCTACATGGTCTAATGCCCACCAGACCATATCATAGTAAGGGAGAAGACGTGGCCTAGCCGCTACTTTATGCATTTGATCCTAGATGACGATCTTATATTTGATGATCAGGTCGTCTTTTTCATTTTCACTGGAATCATCTGAAACATCTACCAATTCAAACTATAGAACCTCAGAAATATACGACCAGGTCCTGACAGAGTTGACACTTCGAGGTGAAGTATCATAAATGTTGTCTGAACCTTGTCCTGAAACCTCAACAGTGGCTTTAGACGCTTTTCACGGGGCCATGGCAGGGGATTCTACTTTAGCTCTCCTGCGATAACAATATGTATACATACAGAAATTAGTTCTCTCTAGAAAGGTTTGCTCTGCGTAGAATAGGAATGAAATTTGTGACAACAAATAAAAGATCCATGCCTTTGACCATTTAAAACTAGGTCATCCTTAGGAACAGAACAGTCAAATCATTCTTAAATATAAATTTAGCAATAAAAACCAAATCCTTACTTGTCAATTCGCCTCGTTTCCAATTAATGTCTTAGATTTTGACAGTTCGTAATGCAAGTTGGCGCAAGGAAAGTTTAAAATTGCCTCATAGACTGTGCATATTAATTTTCGTATTAGAAAACTGGCAATGCTAGCTTAACTTAATTAATCAGGCCTTTTTGAATGTTAATTAATCTTTCGGCATTCGCCTCATCGGGAGATTTCACTTTAACCCTTTAAACCTCTAAAACCCGAGGTTGTGATAATTAGCTTTGGTTAATAAAAAATGTAACCATGATTAGGCGTTTAATTAATTATGTTGTTATTTATATCGTGACTTCGTGACTCGGGGCTTTGAAGGTATAGCTTCCGGGAGGCTTGTATGCCGAGTTGCGAAATCGCGAGATCGCGATGATATGATCTAATTAAATTGGAGGATAAAACCAGATTAAGTGTTTAATTAATTACATTTCTATTTTTATCGCGACTTCGCGACTCGGTGCTTTGAAGGTATAGCTTCTGAGGGAAAACATGTCGAGCTGTGAATTCCCGATAGAGCTTAACCGTGGTTAATATTTTTACCTTCAACATTAACCTAGGTTACTAAAACAAGAAACTCGTGGTTTCAACTATCGGGGTTATGACGGTAAGACTTTTGGAACTAGCAAATTCCAAGACACTAAATCTCGATGATGATTAACTGTGGTTTAGGGTATCTTTACTCTCTGTACTAATCTGGGTAAACCCTTTTTTTTTTTTTTAAACTATTTCACCGTTTCGCCCCTTGGGACTTGTAAACTATGTGATCTATAACTTCCGACATGCGACATCCCGAGGTAAAAAGGAGAGACTCTTTTAAATGATTAAAAGAAAATAAATCATGCCTTAAGAGTATGATAGCCATCATTGCTTGCATGATGAGACTCCTAAGAATTTGGGGAAAATAAAGGAGAAAACCAACCAGCTTTCGACTTCAAGCGTTAGGATATAAAATTTAAAAAAGGCTAAAAAAAAAAACAAAGGTGGCTCCAACATAGGCTCCAGCTAGGGAT
Organism: Picea engelmannii; assembly: GCA_009831015.1. Classification (NCBI taxonomy): domain Eukaryota; kingdom Viridiplantae; phylum Streptophyta; class Pinopsida; order Pinales; family Pinaceae; genus Picea; species Picea engelmannii. Next base: position 18,330 of record ML842431.1, on the reverse strand, counting down.
CCCATTTTCTTGCAAGACAAGAAGAATAGTAGACCACGTGCCTATATTGGGTAAATGGAGTCAATGGCATTAATCCAGCGAAAATGTTCCTTAGAACAGGATACCGAAGGGGAAAGGGACTTCGTCTTTTACCTTCGAAAAGATTTCAAAACTCAGATACTTTTTGCACTTAGCTATAGTCCCTTTCACGAATTTCTCCTTCTCGTTACTGAATTCAGGTCTTTGTTGAGACAATCAAAACAGTTCTAGGAGACCCAACAGATCTTGTGGTTATCGGCTTGCATCAAAAGAAACAATTTTTTATGTTTTTAATTAGGGAGCCCTGTCTGAACTTGGGATGTAGATCGGGTTTTGAAAAAATTTGTTACCAGAGAAGAATGATATTCATGTATAACAACCTTACAGATATCTCAGATATTGCTTCACTGCCAGCGAGCCTGTTCAGTACCACGGTGAAGTTATCTGGCCCTTTTTACTGAATTTCCTTTCACCGCTTCGGAATATATTTATGCATTTAAATGATGAGACGAGGGCAATCATTTCTGAATTTCCTTTCATCGTCTTTTGGACTAGATGGGGGAAATCATTTCTGAATTTCTTTTCACCACCTGCCTTATAATTTTCTTTTTTAGAGCGCGAAGTGGGGGCAATCAGTTTGTATGAGGGATGATATATGTGTAACATTTTTCATTATAGGTCTCCCAATTTACTTTGATTAATCGGTACCAACCTTCCCTTAAATTTCATAACACCTTCATTCGCAGGGAGAAAGGGAAAAATTAATTTTTTGGGGGTGTTCTATTTGAGCAAGCCTCAATCCTCTGAAACTGTTGAAAAACCTAGAAAAGTCAGGATCACTTAAGTGTCACTTTGTTTAGCAAGGGACCAAGGAGTTGTGAAGACTAACTTACTTTTCACAATCTGCTTTGAAACTTTCGAGGTTAAAATGTAATCTCTTCCCCCTACGTATGCGAAACTGGAAAGATGTTGGTTTTTTCAAAAGGCAAACCCGAAAGCAGAAAAGGGTGACAAATAGAGATCTACGGACTGAAAAACGGGGGTCATAAATCAAAACTGACTCTTGAAAATATTTTTCGGGGGTGCTTTACTTTAGGTGACTTATTCATTTCGTCTTATTCTTTCGTAAACGCTTAGCCATGGAAATGTTCCTTTATTTATTATTTCAGATGATATTGTTGTGTTCTTATGGGGTTATCTTGGTTTCCTTTGAGAACCCTTCAAAACAAGTATTTTAGGAATTCTCACCTTTGTCTTACCGATTCATTTTCTTTCCAAACTATCAAAAATCTTTTTTATCACCTGTTTAAGCCAATTTATTTTCCGATACACGACTTTATGTTTACTTCTCCTGCTCGTTTTGTTTGCAGTTAAAATCCTATAAAAAGTAAAATATGAAGGTTATCAAGGCTTTTTGAAAGGTGTCGGAAATTTATGAAAGGAAAAGAAAGTTAAGATAGCAATGTGAAATGAAATATATATACATATGTAAAAAATTCTATATATGAATATACAAATATATTTTTATTTTTTTTGGCGACTGCTTATGTCATATAATGCTTCAGGTAATGCCCATTAACAGGGGCTTTGAGGATTTCACCATCTAGATTTTCTAGTAGGAAAGGTTTTTTTCCTTCGAGAGCCGAGACTCTGAATGGCCCATACTAGAGGTGATCAAATTTACCATGTTTCATTGTTTCTTCCCTCCTCGCATCCCATCTTAATACTAAATCACCTGGGAGGAAGTATCTATCCTTTGCCCTATGATCTAATAATGCCTTCATGTCATCTTGATACTTCTGCAACCTTTCATCTACTTCAACCCTGTGTTGTTGAACCTCGATTAGCTGGTTTATCCTCCTGGTGACATGATTAGGTTCTTCTTTCTGATCTTGTGACAATTTCATCACGGGGAGTGCTAAATTTATAGGTAACACCACATCTGTCCCATATACCATCTGAAAAGGGGAAATGCTGATAGACTTTTTAGTTCTTATGCGATTCGCCCACAAGGTGTACTTTAAATTCACATGCCAAGACTTTTTGTTTTCATCCAACACTGTCTTAATTATATTGATCAGGATTTTGTTAGACGACTCGACCAATCCATTTCCTTGGGGGTAGTACATTGTAGAATGGCCAAGAACGATATTATACTTTTGGCAGAAGCTGATCATAGCCATAGATTTGAAATCTTGGGCATTATCTGTGACTATATTTCAGGGGCAGCCAAATCTTGACAAGATATTGTCTTCTAAGAAATCTATTACCACTGAGTCAGTTTCCCTTTTGGTTGGAAAAGCTTCTACCCATTTAGTAAAGTAGTTTTTGGCAGTTAAGATCCACTTGTGTTGGGTGCTAGAATGTGGATTAATCTCTCCTATAAAATCTAGCCCCCATTGTTGAAAAGGGGCTTCAGTTTTGACCGGAACTGAAGGTAGTGCCGAGAGTTTCTGTTTTCCTACAAATAGCTGACAAAAGTTACAGGCGTGGACCTTAGCATTAACGTCTGAGAAAGGTTTTGGCCAGTAATACCCATCACTCAGAATTTTGTAAGTTGTGGCCCTCCAAGTGTGATGTCCTCCACACACTCCTTCATGAAATTCACTTATAACCCTTTCTGTTTCCGATTCAACTAAGTAGATTAACAAGAAACCGAGTGGGTCTTTCCAATATAGTTGATTTTCGACAATACAATACTTAATCGCATGAAGCTTTAAAGTCCTGGATTTTGATGGTGATAGTTCACTCAATAATTTTAGATTCAGTAGGTAGGATACTATGCTTTTGTACCATTCTAATGATACGAACTTTTCCTCGATCTCAATTTCATTTGTTCGTTCATCAAGCTCGTTTATGTTCATGTCTTCCTCACATTCCTGCAGGCAGTTTATATCCAGAGCTCTGAGATTTGATTCAGCCAAATGTTTGGCCAGACTTTGTCCCTTTATCAGTTTAGTAGGTTTGATTTCCAGGTCAAATTCTTAAATCTTGGCAAGCCATCGTCCTCTTTTCCCATCGTTGTCTGGTTGTACCAAAATATCTTTCACAGAACTTGTAGGTACGTACGCGATTATATTGGAGTGTAATACATATGTTCTAAATGTCTTCAGTGCTTTTACCATGGCGTATGCTTGTTTTTCTATTATATCATATTTAAGTTCTGCGTCTCTGAGGCTCTTGCTGAAAAAGGTGATCGGATGTTCGAAACCCTCTTCATTTTTTTGGATGAGCACCGCAACAATCGTGTGTTCCGAGGCAAACAAGAAAATAAGAAATTATTTTAGATAATCAGGGCTTGTCAATACAGGTGCCTCGGCTATGAATTTCTTAATGTGTGTGAACAATGCTTTGGCCTCTGTTGTCCACTTTACTTCACTGTTATTTTTCAGCATATTTGTGATCAATTTTACAATTTCAGCGAAATTTGGGATAAATCTTCGTAAAAAAATTATTTTTCCTAAGAAAGATTGAATTTCTTTTACATTTCTAGGAATGTTTATAGTGTCTATCACTTCAAACCTCTTAGGATCAATCTTAATTCCATCCTTAGATACAATATGACCCAAAA
>ML842429.1:39751-55656 GCA_009831015.1 Picea engelmannii | reverse complement strand
GTCGAACATGATGGATAGACTAGCACGAAGAAAAAGAGAAAGGAGGATGTCCAGAACATAGAAAGTGATGAGGAGGACAATGCCTTAGAGGAAAGTAGGTCAGAATCACCTGCAAGAGGAGGAGACGAAGTGAACCAAGAAGAAGGATGAGAAGAAGGATAAAAATAAGACAAAGGAGAAGTTACACTGTCGAAGGATCCCCTTACAGAGTTCGAAACATCGAAGAAAAGGATGGTTTCCCCGTAGAAACCCTCAACACGAAAGAAGACTCGAGCCAATAAGCCTTAGTCGAAGAATGTGCTCACAGTGGATGATGTCGATATCATCATCGCAACCATGGAGGATTCCTTAGAAGATATCCTGCAAAGACATGAAGCAAATAAAAAAAAATGTATGACAGAATAGAGAAGGATCTCAAGGACATACAACAAACTATCCATTCGAGCTGCGTAGTACCTACTGCACCTTCTTCAGGAAAAATTATAGAATTGGGGGATGAGCCCACCCAATTACAAAGGTTAGAAGATGCAACAGAGGCTCGAATTCATCGATTCCAAGAAGAAAAGGAGTAGGCTACAAAATCCACGAAGAAAGAAAAGGACGAGGTCTTAGAAAAACTTCAATTTTCATAGCAAGAGAAGGATGAAATCAGGGCGATGTTCAAGGAGGATAAAGCAAAGATGCAGAGATAAAAATACCATATGCTAACATATAAGACTATGGTAAAAGATGCAGTAACTAAATCACTTCGCTCTGTGTTGGGCTTGGCACAGGAGGAACTAGAGTCAACTGAGATTAAAGTGGGGAAGCTCACCAAATCCATTCAACGGCTTCAAGAAAGAGTAATGGAGCTAGAAATCCAAGTAGTGTCGAGCACTCTGCAAGAAGTGCATGACCAAAGGGAGGAAGCTACCAGGAACACATTAGAAAGAATCAGGGCACTCACCTTAGAGTGTAAGAAATTGAGTGATCGAAGTGTGCAGAGATATGAGCGCCTTGCAGAAGACCCATAACTGAAGAAACTGGAAGCACAACTCCAGGAGGCAAAGAAACAGGCGTCTACCATGAAAGTGCAGATGAAGCTGCTTACTATACTCAAGAAAATGAAGCGATCACAGGAACAACGTGCTGTCTAGCAGCAGGTTACTGCCATCTAAAGAAAATTCATGGAGGTGACACAGAGACTCCAGCCGGTGCAGGATGAAGCCTACATGATTTTTGAAGATATTGAAGGCCAAGGCTTGCATCTAGACCAAATATTTGCAACGGTAGAACAACACCTGGAAGGGCCTATTACAAAGAAATTAATTCAGGATTTCATCGAGCAGGAGACTCTAGAGAAGCAACAAGTCAAGGCAGCTCGATCTAATCTTGAGGCATTTGAAGAAGCCCTTCCCAGATATGAGTGACTCGGGACGACTCACAGGTGAGTGTTGAGGGCTTGTTGGCCCTTGACCAATTTTTGAGGAAACATTGGTCTTGTTTGACCACTTTTTTCACTTCGATAGTCTAGTTGAATATGGAGCTCCTAGGTAGAGCGAAGATTGCAGGATCTCACTTTTTTTACAGGCTTGGGGACCAGGAAAAGGGTTTTTAGGGTTTATGTAATGGGTTATGGGATGTCATCCCATGGGTTTACCCATGTTTAGGCCTTTTTGTAATTATACAAATAAGTATCTAAGCGATGTAATAAGTAGATTTGATCATCTTAGTGCATGACTACTAGTGGCTATGTGCATGATAGATTGATTTTGGGCTTAGTGAAAGAAGTGTAAGTTCTTTGTGCTATTGTGGAGTTGGCTCTATGCCTTGACTTGATTTTGAGGAAGGTGGATCTAGCGCGTTGTGCGCAGATCACCTGTCCACTGCGAAGTCGACTCTATTTATTTGTGCACAGGAACAAATGAATGTAAGGATATTGAATACTAATAAAGAGGAAGAAGAAGTTGTTGGACGTAGCCCCACACCGGGGTGAACCACGTATATCTTGTGTCTTGATATGCTTTGTGCGTTGTTGCTTATGTGATTATTGGCTTAGTGTTGTTGATGTTATATGAATGCATCTAATGTTGTATATTAGTGCTTAATGATGTGAATTAAGGCTAGATCTAAGCTAATGTTATTTTCTAAGTGATTGGAAGTGTTAGATCTTGGTTATTATTGCGCTTCTCTATAATGAGGGTTAAATATGCGATGTAAATGAGGATCAAAATCTCATTCATATTGTTGGATAAGTGTTATGTTAACTATTGTGATCATAGATATGTGTCCCATCTTGGTTGTAGACACTTGAGTCCTACAACCCCCCTTACCTCTACCTCGGGTGAGACTTCATCTGCTTCACAGGTGTTGCCGAAAGTGTCAGTAGTTAGGGTTTTTTTGGTGCACTATTTAAGCGTTGAACCCATGGTCTACCCCTGTTCCAACAAGGTACGAAAAAAAATAAATCTTTGGAAAGACTTGAATCCCAATGGGAGCAAAATTAATTAACCGAAAAATCATTGCTAACACAAGATGAGATCCATATTTCTTATTAAATTTGAGAAATTTATTGTGAACAACAATTATTAGCTAGCAAAAGTTCAAAGACTTGGCCAAATAAACAATGAATCAAAAATTAAAATTGAAAACAAACCTATCCTCTAAATGAAATATCTCTTACTATCATTTTTTTTGAAATTTTTTATTGTAACATACACAAAGGGTGACAAAAGGGGAGTAATTATACTAGAGAACATGGGGAAAATATAAAATGGGGGAAATAAGTGGTATGGAAGAGGTGTAATAATCATGAAACACCCCAATGCCAAGAAAGATAAAACTCAAGTTCTTAAAGAAACAACCAATTTATGGGACAAAAGAAACAATATGAGCACACCTAGAATTTTCAACATCTCAACAATTCTATGGTGGTCATATGGTGGTAACAATTGTAGTAACTTGTATTTATTTATTGTTATATAATAAGTGATTGAGGATCTCCAAAGGAGTTAAATCGACTTTTTATTTGTAGGGAAATTAAAGCATTTGTGTATGCACACACATTCAATTGAGTCTAGCTCGATGGTTTGGAAGGAGAAATTTTATCCTCCCCACCTAGGCTTAAATCCAGACATGCATACACACACATTCAATTAGGTATAGATCGGTGATTTGGGAGGATAAATTTTATTATCCCCACCTAGGCTCAAATCTTGCTTGTGACACATTCCATTCTTTGTGAGCCAATTATTTTTGAAGATGTAAACCATGAGAAATATCTATTCTCTATTATGAGTAGGAGGGTGATATATATATTTTCATTTTCCTAATAAGTTAAAAAAAAAACAACTTTAAATTTTAGAAGAGGCGCAAAATGATTTGGAACACATATGGACGGTTGTTAAATATAGCATAATAGTTTAAATTGGCCAGAAGGAGTTCTAAAATAGAGGATATAGAAAGAAATCAAATATCAATGGTCACGATTTCGTTCAGGACAGATAAATGCTTGGTGTGCATTGCGGGCCTAGAAAGTGAATGAAGGCTAATTCCATAAAGTGATTTTGAAATGAAAACTATGGGTTTTGAAGGTAAAGACGTGTTATCACGGGGACAATTGCGGAAAAGAAAGTGGTTTACATGAAAACTGCTAACCCATCACTCTGAAAAGTTGAATATTATAAAGTTGATGTGACTTTTATTTTTGTTTATCTTTGTCAAAGAAGGAACTATTGGAGCTATTGCAACTGTCACCTTCGATCGAATTAAGAATTATCAGAGCCATTATAATCACCATTATTAGGTATTTTTTCTTTCTTCCGTGGATCCCATCATGCTCGAAGTATCTGAACAAAGCCCAAAAAATAATGAAGAAGCCCTAATCGATAGATATAATGATGTTTGTGACCTTGAATTCAATGTTTCCCCTATTTCTCAATTAATAAGTAACTTAGCTAACGTTAGAGGGAAAGGTTTGCCATTTTTCGAGTCTGTCCAAGATTCTCTCATTCCATATGCAACCGAATTGTGTTTTTGGTTTCCTGAATTTATAGGATGGTGTGCAGAGCAATAATCAGAGTTGGAAAGAGTTGCAATTGATAAAAGGGGTCTAAAGTCTTGTGTAAAATTGATGCTATGTCAGTCGGGGATTCATTGAAAATTCCTAAGTCTTTGTCTGAGAATTATAAACCTTTTGATGAGGAAGAAATGATTAGAGTCTATAGGGAGTGTCAACCAAAGATTACAAATTTGTTTTTAATAATGATTATCAATCTTGATCAGTTCCCACAAAGTATGTCTTTTCCCTTAAGCATTGATATCATGTCTAGTTAGGTTCAATGTGTCTACTCTTTGTTAAGTCGGGCTTTAGGTATTAATAGTGATAGATTCATAGTTCAGGTCATGATAGGTTTCCTTCTCAAATTATTCCAATCAGAGTCAGGTCAAGTTGTATGAATTACTTTTTATGAGTTCCTAGCTGATACCATCAACAAATAGATAATGAAATTCCACTCTCTTAGAAACTTCATATACTGTACATATCTGATGAATATTTTTCTCACCAACAACAATGGATAGACACCTAAAGAAGAATCAATATCTATTGAAAGAAACAGGTTGAATTCAATATTTTTTTATCAATAAATTCATGTCAAAGGCCTACCAAATTATTTTCAATGTTAAACTTCCTAGAGTTATTGAAGAAATGAGAATTCAGCTGCAGAATCTAGAAGATAGAGTAGGAATATAAAGTTTATGTTTCTAATTGGCCCATTCATTGTAAAATCCAGAACATGTCTAGCACAGGTTGATGCAAAGCTCAAAACTTTGGTTTTTTCACAAATGGAAGGTAAAAACTATGATCCTCAACAAATGATATCTAGAAGGAGGCAAATGAACAAGAATTCTCCATATGATCTTGAGCCTATTGAAGGCGATAATTTTGTAAATATTTAAGAATGTATGGATGTTGAAGCCCCTGTACAAAAGGAACCAACACAACAAAGTATTCCAGAGATGGTAATTAAGGTTCCAAAAGCTAGTAGACTGATTAAGAGGATTGTTTCATAGGAAATGGTCATAGACCGTAAACACACTATCGGAAAGAAAATGAAAACCATCTAGACATAGCAATATGTAGACTTGGAGGATGAAGGGCCTAAAGAAAAAACATGTTTATACATGGTGGAGAGTGGCACAAGTGTAATTGAATCCATAGTTGATCAATTGGAAAGTGAAGGTAGTTCAAGAGCCTTCCATAGCCAGAAATACTATTTTTCTCAGGCCTCAGAGGAAACCTACCAGTGAAAGGAATATTTATCTAAATGGTATGCAGAAAAAAGAAAGGAATCACTAAGTGAGATCATGAATCTAATGCTTGAGGTAAATAAATATTCCCATCACAAGTATTCATTATTCACAATTAGAGACACAGAAAGGAAAACATTCAACATTGCCATAGTAGAAGAAGCTAAGGTCTCTAAGATCAAAATAAAGTATTATAATATTAGTGCCCCAAATCAGGTTCAATTCCACAAGAATACTAGTGACCTGCTATATTCAGATTATTTAAATTTAAATCTAAAAAATGAAAAATTAACATCATTAGCTGCCAAGATTGAATATCATCTCAGGTAGGAAAAAAATACAAGTAAAGCATGGCATATTCAAATAAATAAACTTGAAGTTGACGTCCCCAAAGCAATGAAAGACTTGCTGGATGAGAAAGACAAAGTGATTCTCAGCTTGAAGAAAAAGTTGAAAATTCATGCTATAGAGCATCCACATACTGCATAAATTGTAGCATTGGAACAAGAAAAGGAATCTTTCAAGAAGCAATCACTATATTTTTAGGCTAAATTTCTACAACTGGAAAATGAAAAATTAGAATGGTCAAAAGAAAAGACAGAAATGGAAACTAGAGTCATGGCTTTGTCTTTTGTTGTACTCTCTGTTACACCCTCTGCTACTAAAAGAAAATTAGACACTAAATACATTGTCCAGGAAATGTCTCAGGTTAGTTTAAAGGATAAAGAAATAAAATAATTGAAAGAGAATATCAAGAAAATGGAACAAGAGGCACAAAAGAGGGATGAAACAATATCACAACTTAAAAAGGAAAATGTAGTCCTTCATGAAAAGGTGAATAAGATGAAATCTAGGCTTAAAGGAAAAAAATTGTTGCAAGGAGCCAAGCACATCATCTAGGAATCCATATCAGTTGAGGTTACAAAAATCAGTACATGTCTAAATTTTGTTAATGATGAGGACAACATTGCAGTTTTGGATAAACAAAGATGCAAAGATATTAATGAAACTTTATCAAAAATACGAACAGAATGAGCCCATAACTCTATCAATATCCTTAATATAGTGCCTTCATCAATTTTGTAGACAATTGGGGTCAAATATAGAATTTATTTGATAATATGGGCTAGAAGAATCGTAACCAAGCACAACCTCTCGAATTCCGTCCAAAAATAAAGAAGACCAATTGGAAAAGAGTGTTCGTGATTTTAAGGATTTGTTTGAGGAACTATTTATCAAAGGTATTCCATCACTCTGGGATGGAAATGGAAATTTACATGAATAGGAAGTCTAAAATGCACTCTTGACACAAGCGAGGATGGATCAGTCTAGGTTTGAAGACTTAGATGAAGTTTTAAAGGGGGAAACTGTGGTATAAAAGTTAGCCATAGATTTTGAAATTTTGAATAAATTTAAGATAATAAAATTCGACTTGCCTAACATGTCATATGCCTCTTGCATCGATTTGGAAATTTTAATAAAAGAAATGATGGATTGTGATATTCCTTCTGAATTATAGTGGAAGGAAATAGTAAGATTGGGTAAAACTAAATGTAATTTTCCAAGCTCTAGTAAATGACCATCCAGATGTCAATGAAGTATGGGTCCAGACATCAGCCAATTATATTAAGACACTACCAAGGTAAAAGGGGTGAATATAAGGATAAATCTGGTGAAATATCTCAAGGATCCTGATTTTTTGAACTAGTTTTCTCTATTTTTGTAAATCAATTTCAAACCGAATTTCATTGGTTTTTATAAATATTGTAACACATAATGTACAAAGGCTGGGAGAAAATTTGATGAATTGAGTATTCTAAGAGTCTTTGTACTGTAATATTTTCCTGAATAATTAATAAATTTGGGTTATCCAAGGCTTATGGGATCCATTCTTGCTTCAAAGATTCATGTGCCAGTGACTGTGTAGCATGTTCACTTCAATGTATGTTCTTCTTTCAGGTTATTGCTCTCTTTCCATATCTAAATGATATTCAATTAAAATATTGTTTCATAATTCATCATGTTGATGCTCTGTCACATATTTTAGAATATCAATGGTGTTTTCATTTGCTAAAACAATTTAATAAATTTCAAAATCTGATTTCTTAAAGTGATGATTTATGTTTTTCTTCCGTCCTTTCTGCTACAACAACATTTAAATTAAACCAACACATAGTTAGTGTCTATCTTTCCTCTAAAGTATTTTACCAGTTATTGAAATATTACCCACATATTCATAAGCTTCAACCTTTTGACTCCATTCCCAATGGATTTCTCATAAGCTTAAACATAAAATCCCATCCAAAATTTTGTTCACAATCCAAGGACCTAACCTCAAGAAACAAAAATCAAATCAGTCCTTTCAATGCCTGATTTGGGAGAGAGCCCTCTCTAAGACTGGAAAGGTTAGATTCCAGTTTCTAAAGTTGGTTTCTGGTTACCTTTGGGTTTCTTTTTTTATCCTAAATAAATTATAGAGTGATAACAAAATTGAAGGATAAATTCTATAACTTTTCAATGCAATGCACATTGCATCCAAACGCTTAATTATTTTATGTCAATATGTCATGTTTTTTGGAAATTCTTTTCCACTTTAATTGCCCTACACATTCACCAAGGCTTGCATGCATTTGTGTTTGTAACTTTGTATATATTTTGTGACTGAATCATATCGTAACCATGACAAAGAAAAATAATATAAATATAGAATGAAAAAAATTGAAGCCACAATATACAATTTTAGAGTATTCTCTTACTGTATTGCATAGCGTTCACTCCATAGTTATTATTTCCACTTAATGTGTCTATATTTTAACATTTAAGGTGCCAGGATTCACTGAAAATGGATTCTTCCACCTATATTTTGTATGTTTCAACAAAGGCCTTCCCAAATGTTCCATCTTATTTTGAAATCCCTACAAATTGTAGTAGTCTATTTCCTCAAGATTTTATAATTGGGTTTTCTTCTTCAAATGATATGAATATATTAAAGAAGAGTTTGACGTTTCCCTTTAATATATTTTTTATTTTGATTCTTAACTATGATGGATTACAAGGTAAACAAGTCCTCTCACTATGAAACCCTTGTTTCCATGCCTATTCCTAGGGACTTGTTTAGCTAGAAAGGTAAAACTGGATTGTGGAATTGTGTATATAATTTACTGGCGCATAGTCATGTGTACCTGAATGTTGATGCACACACTTGTATTGGTGCAGGGGTGCCAATGCAGATAGAAAACTCAACAAGAATACTACAAGTAAGCTCAACCATCATAATTGGTTGTCGAGTCCTCTATCTCTTCATATTTTTTATGTGTAAAGTTTAAACTATTATGACTAATAAAGATATGAACATATGGGATGAAAAATTCCATGACTTTGTTAGCACTAAGTAAATTTCCTAGGCTAAGGAGAAAACTTACAAAGGTAACCACAAAACCACTTCAGAACTGAAACTATCCTTTTCAGTTCAGAGAGGGATCTCTCTTGTCACTTGGTCTCTTGGAAGATGGATCTTCTCTTAAAGGTTCAATGGCTAGGTTTTGATTTGATGAAAATATTTATGGGGTTTTTTGGAAAGAAGAAAAGAAACCTGTTGGGAAATGGAGTCAACTCTAAAAAAAATTGAAACAATGTCCGGTAGGTAGAGTTCTCAAGGAAGCAAAGGCAAGGTAGGTGATGAAATTTCAGTATTTTAATTTGTTTTGATAAGATGGAAGAAATAAGAAACATATAACATCAATCAAAGCATCATAAGATATGAATTCTGATGAGTTAAGAAAGAAAAACATAGTTCAAAATTGCTTGAATCTAAAGTACCATTTAGATGAATTTCAGACCCTTTAACATCCAATTTTAAACATATGAAAGGTTGCAGATGAAGGGAAAGAAAACTAGAAAAATACACATGAAAAGAAACACATACTTTAGGTCATCACTATTGGAGACATTTCTATTTTCAACACACTAGTTCAGTGGGAGTTAATTGACTAGTTCTATTTTAGACTTTCTATTTTTACCATCATTATTATGCATGCATACATTCCTAAGGAAAGCTAACTGCTTGATTGATTCTCTTAATTATGGAATGTTTTCCCCTATATATGAGTGTATTCCACTCATTCATTGTATCATATTGATCATGATCTATGTATGAATCATCAGCTCATTGGAGTAGTGTGAATATATTTTCTCATTCTTCCATATTAAATCTCTCTTTATTTCTTGATAAGCTTTGTTTGTACTTGTTTTAGCTAGATCTCTTGTGCATGTTTCCATGAAACACTGACATGGTATCAGATCTATGCTTCTTGGAGAAAGCTAGACAAGCCAAAGAATAAGGAAAATCGAGGTTTTGACGAGTTGAATCTGTGGTCATACCTTTCATCATTTATTCCTACAAAAATATTACATTTTGGAGGAAACGACCCCCATATAAAGTAAATCGACCCATTTGGGAAGTGAGTTTTCAACTGTTTGGTGATATTCCTCACCGTTTTCTTAGAAAGTAAGCTGAAAGATAGCCTCCTGAAACTGATATGAATCTGTGGACGTACCTTTCTACATTCATTGCTCCCAAAATATTACGTTTTGGAGGAAATGGCCTGCCTAAAAAGTAAATAGGCCCATTTTGGAAGTGGGTTTTCAACCGTTGGGAGAGATTCTTAACCGTTTGCTCAGAAAGTAATTCACAATATCATCTCTTGAAACTGATACGAATTTTCACTTAAAGTGCCCTTTCTGCCATGATTTCTTAATTTTTCACTTGCAGATTGAGAATAAAGTTTTAGGGATTCTTAGAAATAGTGGGAGATATGGATAAGAAAACTTTTATACAGTCAAACTTGGTGGTAATCCTCACACCATAAAAATATTTTGATTGGAAGCCCAAGGCATAATTCCAACTCAGAAGGAAAGGATTGTATAATCTGACGATGGTGACAGAAACAGAACCTACATCAACGATTGAGAAGATGAGATGGGCGAACCATAAGGATGAGGCCACATGACTACTTCTTGAGTTAATCTCCATTGATTTATGGTTTCATGTTGTTGCATGCAAGACTCCCAATGAGATATGGACCACCTTGGAAGGACTCTTTGGAAAGAAGGATGAGATGCGAGGTCATATGCTTGAGGTAGAGTTGAATACCTTAGACCCTAAAAGTTTTGAAATATACAAGAGTTTTTTACTAAATTTAAATCTTTGTTATTAAGATTGGGTGAATGTGGTATTGATAAGTCTACACAAGAGAAACAACTTATTCTAACAATCTTGGCCAAGCTAGGACCAGAATACGGTGTATATGTCTCCAATTTCCATTCTGGAAGATTTATTTTTGGAGCAAATTGGAAAATGCCTACGTTGGCTCAGTTCATTGAGTCTCTTACACAAGAGTAGACAAAACGCATAAATATGGGCCTCATGAAAGATCCCAAAGCACATGCACTCACCATGCATGATGGAAAAGGGTCATACAATAAGAAATAAAATCATAAACGAAAGGAGTTATTACATCTAGAGTCAAAAAAGGAGGGATATTCCAAACCCTTCAAGGATTCTTCAGGTTCCAAAGATTCTTCAAATTCCAAAGGGAAGAAGAATAAGGGAAATCAGTGCAAATATTGCAATAAACCGAATCATGAAGAATCCACATGCATGAAGTAACAGATCGATCTTATGGCACAAACACTTCAGCATAACAACCTTGGAAACTTTGTTCCAGAGGGAGTCAAGAAGCAGAAGGAAGAAGATCCTACTGCTAAGAAAGGAAATCAGCATGCTCTGGTTGCAATTAATTCCTCATATAATTCATGGATTATAGATTCTGGTGCATCCCATCATATGGAAGAAAAAGAGGAAGTGTTCTCTTCTCTGAGTCCATGCTCAAGACCCCCTATTCTCATGGGGGATGACATTCCAGTAGCAGTAGCAGGAGAAGGGAGAGAGGAACTCCACAATGGCAGTTTTGAGAATGTCTTACATGTTCCAAAGATTTCCATGAATCTGCTCTCAGTTTATCAGATCACTCAAAAAGGTAAAAAGGTTGAATTTACATTAGATTCGGTTTCAATAATTGACATGCATGACAATTCCATCATTGCAATTGGTGAGGTGGATCACAAGTCGAGGTTGTATAAATTCACTAAGTTTTCTAACAATGACTCCTCTATGATACTTAAACATAAGGAGAGTACTTTGCATGCACCTCCAGTGCAACATGCATATACTCTTGTTATTCCATCAGTTTCAAACATCAGAGATGATTCCATACAGTCAGATTCTGTACATGGAAATAAGTAGGTAGTACAACCAGATAAGAATCCAATGTCGAAGCTTCAACAGATGCCCAAGAAGGCACAGACCACACTTCAAGTAGCAGACAACCTTGCAGGGAATCCATTGGATTCGAGGATGACTCGATCTCAGCATGAGGAGCCTTCTCATGTACTTTCAGCTTCAGAATCTGTGATGCCCTTACATTTCTATATGGTTCAATTTACTGATCCACATAAATATAATAGGGTTGTGGGAAATTAATTATGGAAAGAAGCCATGCAGAAGAAGTATGAATCGCTCCTAAAGAATCATACTTCGCATCTAGTTCCACTTCCACCAGAAAGAAATATTTTGAGGTGCATATCGGCCCACATGATCAAGAGGTACAAGGCCCGACAGGTTTCCAAAGGACTTCATCAGATCTATAATTATTTCTACATCTTCACGAAGACTTTCAGTGAGCATAAGTTTCAGACTTTGCGGGATCGTCTTGTAGTGAAGAACACAGTTGCCTAACACTTGTCATTTTCTTATTTTGATACATTATCTTTTGAGGGGGGGGGGGTTCCCACATGGTTTTCCCTCTTTCCTCACTTTTATTAGTTTTCATTAGTTTCATTGTACATGAATACCTAAAATGGCGTAATAGCCGGGACTCATTTTTTACTCCATAGTGATGTTTAGGGGGGCTGTTGGAGAAATTTATATTTTCGACACACTAGTTCAGTGAGAGTTAACTGACTAGTTCTATTGTAGACTTTCTATTTTTACCATCACTATTATGCATGCATGCATTCCTAAGGAAAGCTAACTGCTTGATTTCTTTTCTTAATTATGGATTTGTTTCCCTATATATGAGTGTATTCCACTCATTCATTGTATCATATTGATCATGATCTAGGTATTAATCATCAACTCATTGGAGTAGTGTGAATATAATTTCTCATTCTTCCATATTTAATCTCTCTTCCTTTCTTGATAAGAATTGTTTGTACTTGTTTTAGCTAGATCTCCTGTGCAGGTTTCAATGAAACACTGACAACACATGAATATTTGGTATGAAAAAACTCTGGACATATACACTTGTATTCTTTCAAATTCAGAAATTGTTACAATGATCAATACAATTTTCCCTTTGTGCTTCTTCCAATCACGAATACATAAAAAACTACAATATCTATACAACAATTCATTTCATTTAGTTTGAACCGATTACAATAGAATAGAAAATTTCAATTCACAAAATCTCGGATTTGTGGATATTACTATACTTTGGTCCTTTATCTTCATCCTTTGACTTCGATTATATCTTCATTTGATTTGTTGCCTTTTTGTTAGTAGCTGGAAATAATTTACTCGATCCTGGGAAATTATATTTTTTATTGCCCAATCTAACTACTTCCTTCCATTGAAATTAGGAAGGAATATCATAATCTGTCATTTCTTTCATTAAAATTTTCACATCAATACAAGTGGTATACGACATGATAGGTAGACCAAGTTTGACTGTCTTAAACGGATTTATAATTTCGAAATATGTACTCAGTTTATCAACTAAAGTATCCCCTTTCAAACCCTCCTCCAGGGTTTCAAATTTGGAGTGGTCCATTCTTGACTGAGACAAGAGTGCATTATATTCTTCTTGACCATGAAACTTACCTTTACTATCCCAGAATGATGGAAGGCCCTTTATGAACAATTATTCAAATAAATTCTTGAAATATTGCACGCTTTGTTCCATCCGTGTTGCTTTATTTAGAACTGATATCAAAAGATCATGTTTTGCAATAATCCTTCTGGACTAGATGATCAATGAAATCATATCTTTTACCCCAATTTTTTGAAGATCTGCAGGATGAAATGATTTGAGAATATTAATGGAATTTTTTTCCCATTCAGATGGCTTTTTGGATAAAGTATCATTAACAACACTGCATCTATGTCTAGTTGTGATTTCTATATTATCCTTATCATTTAAAAAATTCAAATATGATCTAAATTTAGCAGCCTTAATAGCTATAGAATCCCATATGACATGTTTAGCTCCTTCCAACAGACTTTTACCTCTTAATCTTGAATTCAATTTATTAATATTCGTGTGCAAGGATAATTTTTCCTTTTGAACTTGGGATATATTTCCATCCTTTGTGCTCACTTCCTTCTCCAATTTCTCCATATTTTCCTTTAATCCCGTGATCTCTCCTTCTTTTAGACTGACTTGTGACATACCCTAAACAATGTCTTTAGTGGTTGATCCAGTTCCTATAGCAGGGACTAAAACCATGGCTCTAGTCACCAACTATACCTTTTCTTAAGACCATTCCATCTTTGAAGAAATTAAACACAATAAATTAGAGACCAGAACAACAACATGGCGGAAAAGGCATAATAGCCAACACACTTTTATTCACTCCAATGTTACATATTTATAGTACAATGGGTGATGCCACCTCATAGAGAGATTTTCTCTAGATCCCAAAATCATGCATTATGACTAGGCTAGGCAATCTTAACTAACTCATTAGTCATCACTTGAGGATATATTACTAATATCCTAAATGAATAATACAAATATAGGTGACAATTTAGACTTAGTGATTGGTAAAGGTAATCCATAGGCTAACAATCCCCCCCTCAATCACAAGTCTGATCAATAATACCAGCAATAAAGCATAAACTGGTATCAATTCCATGTCTTCATGCTGAAACTCTTGTGATGAGCCTCAATGAAGAACTTCCTGAAAAACCACCAATCTGGATGCTGAACATGTTCATTTGAAATGAACTGGAAGAGAGCTGAGATATGGAAGTGAACAACTGCAATATCTGAACATTTCCTGATTGCTTGACAATTTGATCATTTTTCCAAGTATTTTAGCTAGAAGAATCTGATGCCTTCTGCTAATTTGTGATCATGTAGTATCACCACTCTACTATCAGTGTATCACTGAAAGTGCTCTCTGAATATGTGGTTTGGGATGACCACTAACCAATTGATACCATGTATCTGATGGTTTTTGGATAACCACTAACCAATCTTGACACTTTTAGGTGTCCAACAACATCCCAATGTATCATGTGTATGATTCAACTTCAAGTCATTGAACCATAATCCTGTCAAAGCCTGCCACCTCTGGAAAATCTCACTATGTAATCATGTGAGCCAGGATGCATGCAAATTGTTTACTTAATGTAAACTCAAATCTGATGAGAGCGAACCAAGAGAAGTGAATCAACTTCTAGTCAGACACATCCCTGAAAAATGCCTGACTACTCAATCAAATGTCACGTTGCAATGCGGAAGGATCCTCTTGTCCTCTGCTAGGTCGAATGACCATCTATGTGAACCAAATGTCCACATCATTGCTCTCAAAATAAACATCAAACATCCCAATTATGTATGATTCAACTTAAACTTATTGAACCACAATTCTGTCAAAGTCTGTCATCTACAGACTGCAGTTGCCCATTTGGAAAATTTCATGCCTATCTGGCATACTTGATGTTTGTTGTTGTCAAAACTTTTTGTCTAACAACCAATTCCATCATCAATTCCCCCCTTTGTCAGCTGAAAGGAGAGACCATAAGTGGTTTCATGAACCATCTTCACTGGAATTTTGAACTCCCCCCCTTAAGGTGCATGAGAGTTACATCATTATACTCCCCCCTTATATGCTCAAGAGAGTACCATACGTGTTCCATTTGAGTACAACACAAAGTGGGCATGCAGAAAAAACCACATGTTATCTCATCCCGTGAGGGCCATGCTCGAAAGCTACACCATAAGGGGACCACTTATGTGAGGTACACAAATTTTATGTGATACAAGATTGGTCTTTACTCGAGATTGAATTCTACGGTAAGACTTATATAATCGCTTGGTTGTTGATGACCATTTCCAAGGATCAATCCACTCATAGTGAATATTCAATCTTGCAGGTTTCTTCAGTGTTGAACATCTATCTGAAGAATGGTTATGCTTGCCACAATGCTGGCAAGGATGGAGATCAAAACACGGATTCTCCTTGTGACCAACTCAATTACAATGTTGACACTTATCATTCTGATGTTGAACTGGAACAAGTGAAGTTGAAGCTTCTTGAAGGAATCCAGCACTTTGGAACTTGATTGGTCTGGAATAATCAGGAATATGAAAGGCAACTTCCTTGTCATATCCAAGTCTTGTTCTATTTTTGTTGTAGATGATTTCTTCCCAAGGTCTGATGATGGGCTTGGAAAGAGTATTCTGAACCTGTTTCTTTGAAATCCGTGGAAGTGGGTTTACTGCATGTTGATGCATCATTGAAAGGTTTTCTTCATTAACCTCAAAAGAAAA
>ML842429.1:24474-39651 GCA_009831015.1 Picea engelmannii | reverse complement strand
CCATCGTCAGATTATACAATCCTTTCCTTCTGAGTTGGAATTATGCCTTGGGCTTCCAATCAAAATATTTTTATGGTGTGAGGATTACCACCAAGTTTGACTGTATAAAAGTTTTCTTATCCATATCTCCCACTATTTCTAAGAATCCCTAAAACTTTATTCTCAATCTGCAAGTGAAAAATTAAGAAATCATGGCAGAAAGGGCACTTTAAGTGAAAATTCGTATCAGTTTCAAGAGATGATATTGTGAATTACTTTCTGAGCAAACGGTTAAGAATCTCTCCCAACGGTTGAAAACCCACTTCCAAAATGGGCCTATTTACTTTTTAGGCAGGCCATTTCCTCCAAAACGTAATATTTTGGGAGCAATGAATGTAGAAAGGTACGTCCACAGATTCATATCAGTTTCAGGAGGCTATCTTTCAGCTTACTTTCTAAGAAAACGGTGAGGAATATCACCAAACAGTTGAAAACTCACTTCCCAAATGGGTCGATTTACTTTATATGGGGGTCGTTTCCTCCAAAATGTAATATTTTTGTAGGAATAAATGATGAAAGGTATGACCACAGATTCAACTCGTCAAAACCTCGATTTTCCTTATTCTTTGGCTTGTCTAGCTTTCTCCAAGAAGCATAGATCTGATACCATGTCAGTGTTTCATGGAAACATGCACAAGAGATCTAGCTAAAACAAGTACAAACAAAGCTTATCAAGAAATAAAGAGAGATTTAATATGGAAGAATGAGAAAATATATTCACACTACTCCAATGAGCTGATGATTCATACATAGATCATGATCAATATGATACAATGAATGAGTGGAATACACTCATATATAGGGGAAAACATTCCATAATTAAGAGAATCAATCAAGCAGTTAGCTTTCCTTAGGAATGTATGCATGCATAATAATGATGGTAAAAATAGAAAGTCTAAAATAGAACTAGTCAATTAACTCCCACTGAACTAGTGTGTTGAAAATAGAAATGTCTCCAATAGTGATGACCTAAAGTATGTGTTTCTTTTCATGTGTATTTTTCTAGTTTTCTTTCCCTTCATCTGCAACCTTTCATATGTTTAAAATTGGATGTTAAAGGGTCTGAAATTCATCTAAATGGTACTTTAGATTCAAGCAATTTTGAACTATGTTTTTCTTTCTTAACTCATCAGAATTCATATCTTATGATGCTTTGATTGATGTTATATGTTTCTTATTTCTTCCATCTTATCAAAACAAATTAAAATACTGAAATTTCATCACCTACCTTGCCTTTGCTTCCTTGAGAACTCTACCTACCGGACATTGTTTCAATTTTTTTTAGAGTTGACTCCATTTCCCAACAGGTTTCTTTTCTTCTTTCCAAAAAACCCCATAAATATTTTCATCAAATCAAAACCTAGCCATTGAACCTTTAAGAGAAGATCCATCTTCCAAGAGACCAAGTGACAAGAGAGATCCCTCTCTGAACTGAAAAGGATAGTTTCAGTTCTGAAGTGGTTTTGTGGTTACCTTTGTAAGTTTTCTCCTTAGCCTAGGAAATTTACTTAGTGCTAACAAAGTCATGGAATTTTTCATCCCATATGTTCATATCTTTATTAGTCATAATAGTTTAAACTTTACACATAAAAAATATGAAGAGATAGAGGACTCGACAACCAATTATGATGGTTGAGCTTACTTGTAGTATTCTTGTTGAGTTTTCTATCTGCATTGGCACCCCTGCACCAATACAAGTGTGTGCATCAACATTCAGGTACACATGACTATGCGCCAGTAAATTATATACACAATTCCACAATCCAGTTTTACCTTTCTAGCTAAACAAGTCCCTAGGAATAGGCATGGAAACAAGGGTTTCATAGTGAGAGGACTTGTTTACCTTGTAATCCATCATAGTTAAGAATCAAAATAAAAAATATATTAAAGGGAAACGTCAAACTCTTCTTTAATATATTCATATCATTTGAAGAAGAAAACCCAATTATAAAATCTTGAGGAAATAGACTACTACAATTTGTAGGGATTTCAAAATAAGATGGAACATTTGGGAAGGCCTTTGTTGAAACATACAAAATATAGGTGGAAGAATCCATTTTCAGTGAATCCTGGCACCTTAAATGTTAAAATATAGACACATTAAGTGGAAATAATAACTATGGAGTGAACGCTATGCAATACAGTAAGAGAATACTCTAAAATTGTATATTGTGGCTTCAATTTTTTTCATTCTATATTTATATTATTTTTCTTTGTCATGGTTACGATATGATTCAGTCACAAAATATATACAAAGTTACAAACACAAATGCATGCAAGCCTTGGTGAATGTGTAGGGCAATTAAAGTGGAAAAGAATTTCCAAAAAACATGACATATTGACATAAAATAATTAAGCGTTTGGATGCAATGTGCATTGCATTGAAAAGTTATAGAATTTATCCTTCAATTTTGTTATCACTCTATAATTTATTTAGGATAAAAAAAGAAACCCAAAGGTAACCAGAAACCAACTTTAGAAACTGGAATCTAACCTTTCCAGTCTTAGAGAGGGCTCTCTCCCAAATCAGGCATTGAAAGGACTGATTTGATTTTTGTTTCTTGAGGTTAGGTCCTTGGATTGTGAACAAAATTTTGGATGGGATTTTATGTTTAAGCTTATGAGAAATCCATTGGGAATGGAGTCAAAAGGTTGAAGCTTATGAATATGTGGGTAATATTTCAATAACTGGTAAAATACTTTAGAGGAAAGATAGACACTAACTATGTGTTGGTTTAATTTAAATGTTGTTGTAGCAGAAAGGACGGAAGAAAAACATAAATCATCACTTTAAGAAATCAGATTTTGAAATTTATTAAATTGTTTTAGCAAATGAAAACACCATTGATATTCTAAAATATGTGACAGAGCATCAACATGATGAATTATGAAACAATATTTTAATTGAATATCATTTAGATATGGAAAGAGAGCAATAACCTGAAAGAAGAACATACATTGAAGTGAACATGCTACACAGTCACTGGCACATGAATCTTTGAAGCAAGAATGGATCCCATAAGCCTTGGATAACCCAAATTTATTAATTATTCAGGAAAATATTACAGTACAAAGACTCTTAGAATACTCAATTCATCAAATTTTCTCCCAGCCTTTGTACATTATGTGTTACAATATTTATAAAAACCAATGAAATTCGGTTTGAAATTGATTTACAAAAATAGAGAAAACTAGTTCAAAAAATCAGGATCCTTGAGATATTTCACCAGATTTATCCTTATATTCACCCCTTTTACCTTGGTAGTGTCTTAATATAATTGGCTGATGTCTGGACCCATACTTCATTGACATCTGGATGGTCATTTACTAGAGCTTGGAAAATTACATTTAGTTTTACCCAATCTTACTATTTCCTTCCACTATAATTCAGAAGGAATATCACAATCCATCATTTCTTTTATTAAAATTTCCAAATCGATGCAAGAGGCATATGACATGTTAGGCAAGTCGAATTTTATTATCTTAAATTTATTCAAAATTTCAAAATCTATGGCTAACTTTTATACCACAGTTTCCCCCTTTAAAACTTCATCTAAGTCTTCAAACCTAGACTGATCCATCCTCGCTTGTGTCAAGAGTGCATTTTAGACTTCCTATTCATGTAAATTTCCATTTCCATCCCAGAGTGATGGAATACCTTTGATAAATAGTTCCTCAAACAAATCCTTAAAATCACGAACACTCTTTTCCAATTGGTCTTCTTTATTTTTGGACGGAATTCGAGAGGTTGTGCTTGGTTACGATTCTTCTAGCCCATATTATCAAATAAATTCTATATTTGACCCCAATTGTCTACAAAATTGATGAAGGCACTATATTAAGGATATTGATAGAGTTATGGGCTCATTCTGTTCGTATTTTTGATAAAGTTTCATTAATATCTTTGCATCTTTGTTTATCCAAAACTGCAATGTTGTCCTCATCATTAACAAAATTTAGACATGTACTGATTTTTGTAACCTCAACTGATATGGATTCCTAGATGATGTGCTTGGCTCCTTGCAACAATTTTTTTCCTTTAAGCCTAGATTTCATCTTATTCACCTTTTCATGAAGGACTACATTTTCCTTTTTAAGTTGTGATATTGTTTCATCCCTCTTTTGTGCCTCTTGTTCCATTTTCTTGATATTCTCTTTCAATTATTTTATTTCTTTATCCTTTAAACTAACCTGAGACATTTCCTGGACAATGTATTTAGTGTCTAATTTTCTTTTAGTAGCAGAGGGTGTAACAGAGAGTACAACAAAAGACAAAGCCATGACTCTAGTTTCCATTTCTGTCTTTTCTTTTGACCATTCTAATTTTTCATTTTCCAGTTGTAGAAATTTAGCCTAAAAATATAGTGATTGCTTCTTGAAAGATTCCTTTTCTTGTTCCAATGCTACAATTTATGCAGTATGTGGATGCTCTATAGCATGAATTTTCAACTTTTTCTTCAAGCTGAGAATCACTTTGTCTTTCTCATCCAGCAAGTCTTTCATTGCTTTGGGGACGTCAACTTCAAGTTTATTTATTTGAATATGCCATGCTTTACTTGTATTTTTTTCCTACCTGAGATGATATTCAATCTTGGCAGCTAATGATGTTAATTTTTCATTTTTTAGATTTAAATTTAAATAATCTGAATATAGCAGGTCACTAGTATTCTTGTGGAATTGAACCTGATTTGGGGCACTAATATTATAATACTTTATTTTGATCTTAGAGACCTTAGCTTCTTCTACTATGGCAATGTTGAATGTTTTCCTTTCTGTGTCTCTAATTGTGAATAATGAATACTTGTGATGGGAATATTTATTTACCTCAAGCATTAGATTCATGATCTCACTTAGTGATTCCTTTCTTTTTTCTGCATACCATTTAGATAAATATTCCTTTCACTGGTAGGTTTCCTCTGAGGCCTGAGAAAAATAGTATTTCTGGCTATGGAAGGCTCTTGAACTACCTTCACTTTCCAATTGATCAACTATGGATTCAATTACACTTGTGCCACTCTCCACCATGTATAAACATGTTTTTTCTTTAGGCCCTTCATCCTCCAAGTCTACATATTGCTATGTCTAGATGGTTTTCATTTTCTTTCCGATAGTGTGTTTACGGTCTATGACCATTTCCTATGAAACAATCCTCTTAATCAGTCTACTAGCTTTTGGAACCTTAATTACCATCTCTGGAATACTTTGTTGTGTTGGTTCCTTTTGTACAGGGGCTTCAACATCCATACATTCTTAAATATTTACAAAATTATCGCCTTCAATAGGCTCAAGATCATATGGAGAATTCTTGTTCATTTGCCTCCTTCTAGATATCATTTGTTGAGGATCATAGTTTTTACCTTCCATTTGTGAAAAAACCAAAGTTTTGAGCTTTGCATCAACCTGTGCTAGACATGTTCTGGATTTTACAATGAATGGGCCAATTAGAAACATAAACTTTATATTCCTACTCTATCTTCTAGATTCTGCAGCTGAATTCTCATTTCTTCAATAACTCTAGGAAGTTTAACATTGAAAATAATTTGGTAGGCCTTTGACATGAATTTATTGATAAAAAAATATTGAATTCAACCTGTTTCTTTCAATAGATATTGATTCTTCTTTAGGTGTCTATCCATTGTTGTTGGTGAGAAAAATATTCATCAGATATGTACAGTATATGAAGTTTCTAAGAGAGTGGAATTTCATTATCTATTTGTTGATGGTATCAGCTAGGAACTCATAAAAAGTAATTCATACAACTTGACCTGACTCTGATTGGAATAATTTGAGAAGGAAACCTATCATGACCTGAACTATGAATCTATCACTATTAATACCTAAAGCCCGACTTAACAAAGAGTAGACACATTGAACCTAACTAGACATGATATCAATGCTTAAGGGAAAAGACATACTTTGTGGGAACTGATCAAGATTGATAATCATTATTAAAAACAAATTTGTAATCTTTGGTTGACACTCCCTATAGACTCTAATCATTTCTTCCTCATCAAAAGGTTTATAATTCTCAGACAAAGACTTAGGAATTTTCAATGAATCCCCGACTGACATAGCATCAATTTTACACAAGACTTTAGACCCCTTTTATCAATTGCAACTCTTTCCAACTCTGATTATTGCTCTGCACACCATCCTATAAATTCAGGAAACCAAAAACACAATTCGGTTGCATATGGAATGAGAGAATCTTGGACAGACTCGAAAAATGGCAAACCTTTCCCTCTAACGTTAGCTAAGTTACTTATTAATTGAGAAATAGGGGAAACATTGAATTCAAGGTCACAAACATCATTATATCTATCGATTAGGGCTTCTTCATTATTTTTTGGGCTTTGTTCAGATACTTCGAGCATGATGGGATCCACGGAAGAAAGAAAAAATACCTAATAATGGTGATTATAATGGCTCTGATAATTCTTAATTCGATCGAAGGTGACAGTTGCAATAGCTCCAATAGTTCCTTCTTTGACAAAGATAAACAAAAATAAAAGTCACATCAACTTTATAATATTCAACTTTTCAGAGTGATGGGTTAGCAGTTTTCATGTAAACCACTTTCTTTTCCGCAATTGTCCCCGTGATAACACGTCTTTACCTTCAAAACCCATAGTTTTCATTTCAAAATCACTTTATGGAATTAGCCTTCATTCACTTTCTAGGCCCGCAATGCACACCAAGCATTTATCTGTCCTGAACGAAATCGTGACCATTGATATTTGATTTCTTTCTATATCCTCTATTTTAGAACTCCTTCTGGCCAATTTAAACTATTATGCTATATTTAACAACCGTCCATATGTGTTCCAAATCATTTTGCGCCTCTTCTAAAATTTAAAGTTGTTTTTTTTTTAACTTATTAGGAAAATGAAAATATATATATCACCCTCCTACTCATAATAGAGAATAGATATTTCTCATGGTTTACATCTTCAAAAATAATTGGCTCACAAAGAATGGAATGTGTCACAAGCAAGATTTGAGCCTAGGTGGGGATAATAAAATTTATCCTCCCAAATCACCGATCTATACCTAATTGAATGTGTGTGTATGCATGTCTGGATTTAAGCCTAGGTGGGGAGGATAAAATTTCTCCTTCCAAACCATCGAGCTAGACTCAATTGAATGTGTGTGCATACACAAATGCTTTAATTTCCCTACAAATAAAAAGTCGATTTAACTCCTTTGGAGATCCTCAATCACTTATTATATAACAATAAATAAATACAAGTTACTACAATTGTTACCACCATATGACCACCATAGAATTGTTGAGATGTTGAAAATTCTAGGTGTGCTCATATTGTTTCTTTTGTCCCATAAATTGGTTGTTTCTTTAAGAACTTGAGTTTTATCTTTCTTGGCATTGGGGTGTTTCATGATTATTACACCTCTTCCATACCACTTATTTCCCCCATTTTATATTTTCCCCATGTTCTCTAGTATAATTACTCCCCTTTTGTCACCCTTTGTGTATGTTACAATAAAAAATTTCAAAAAAAATGATAGTAAGAGATATTTCATTTAGAGGATAGGTTTGTTTTCAATTTTAATTTTTGATTCATTGTTTATTTGGCCAAGTCTTTGAACTTTTGCTAGCTAATAATTGTTGTTCACAATAAATTTCTCAAATTTAATAAGAAATATGGATCTCATCTTGTGTTAGCAATGATTTTTCGGTTAATTAATTTTGCTCCCATTGGGATTCAAGTCTTTCCAAAGATTTATTTTTTTTCGTACCTTGTTGGAACAGGGGTAGACCATGGGTTCAACGCTTAAATAGTGCACCAAAAAAACCCTAACTACTGACACTTTCGGCAACACCTGTGAAGCAGATGAAGTCTCACCCGAGGTAGAGGTAAGGGGGGTTGTAGGACTCAAGTGTCTACAACCAAGATGGGACACATATCTATGATCACAATAGTTAACATAACACTTATCCAACAATATGAATGAGATTTTGATCCTCATTTACATCGCATATTTAACCCTCATTATAGAGAAGCGCAATAATAACCAAGATCTAACACTTCCAATCACTTAGAAAATAACATTAGCTTAGATCTAGCCTTAATTCACATCATTAAGCACTAATATACAACATTAGATGCATTCATATAACATCAACAACACTAAGCCAATAATCACATAAGCAACAACGCACAAAGCATATCAAGACACAAGATATACGTGGTTCACCCCGGTGTGGGGCTACGTCCAACAACTTCTTCTTCCTCTTTATTAGTATTCAATATCCTTACATTCATTTGTTCCTGTGCACAAATAAATAGAGTCGACTTCGCAGTGGACAGGTGATCTGCGCACAACGCGCTAGATCCACCTTCCTCAAAATCAAGTCAAGGCATAGAGCCAACTCCACAATAGCACAAAGAACTTACACTTCTTTCACTAAGCCCAAAATCAATCTATCATGCACATAGCCACTAGTAGTCATGCACTAAGATGATCAAATCTACTTATTACATCGCTTAGATACTTATTTGTATAATTACAAAAAGGCCTAAACATGGGTAAACCCATGGGATGACATCCCATAACCCATTACATAAACCCTAAAAACCCTTTTCCTGGTCCCCAAGCCTGTAAAAAAAGTGAGATCCTGCAATCTTCGCTCTACCTAGGAGCTCCATATTCAACTAGACTATCGAAGTGAAAAAAGTGGTCAAACAAGACCAATGTTTCCTCAAAAATTGGTCAAGGGCCAACAAGCCCTCAACACTCACCTGTGAGTCGTCCCGAGTCACTCATATCTGGGAAGGGCTTCTTCAAATGCCTCAAGATTAGATCGAGCTGCCTTGACTTGTTGCTTCTCTAGAGTCTCCTGCTCGATGAAATCCTGAATTAATTTCTTTGTAATAGGCCCTTCCAGGTGTTGTTCTACCGTTGCAAATATTTGGTCTAGATGCAAGCCTTGGCCTTCAATATCTTCAAAAATCATGTAGGCTTCATCCTGCACCGGCTGGAGTCTCTGTGTCACCTCCATGAATTTTCTTTAGATGGCAGTAACCTGCTGCTAGACAGCACGTTGTTCCTGTGATCGCTTCATTTTCTTGAGTATAGTAAGCAGCTTCATCTGCACTTTCATGGTAGACGCCTGTTTCTTTGCCTCCTGGAGTTGTGCTTCCAGTTTCTTCAGTTATGGGTCTTCTGCAAGGCGCTCATATCTCTGCACACTTCGATCACTCAATTTCTTACACTCTAAGGTGAGTGCCCTGATTCTTTCTAATGTGTTCCTGGTAGCTTCCTCCCTTTGGTCATGCACTTCTTGCAGAGTGCTCGACACTACTTGGATTTCTAGCTCCATTACTCTTTCTTGAAGCCGTTGAATGGATTTGGTGAGCTTCCCCACTTTAATCTCAGTTGACTCTAGTTCCTCCTGTGCCAAGCCCAACACAGAGCGAAGTGATTTAGTTACTGCATCTTTTACCATAGTCTTATATGTTAGCATATGGTATTTTTATCTCTGCATCTTTGCTTTATCCTCCTTGAACATCGCCCTGATTTCATCCTTCTCTTGCTATGAAAATTGAAGTTTTTCTAAGACCTCGTCCTTTTCTTTCTTCGTGGATTTTGTAGCCTACTCCTTTTCTTCTTGGAATCGATGAATTCGAGCCTCTGTTGCATCTTCTAACCTTTGTAATTGGGTGGGCTCATCCCCCAATTCTATAATTTTTCCTGAAGAAGGTGCAGTAGGTACTACGCAGCTCGAATGGATAGTTTGTTGTATGTCCTTGAGATCCTTCTCTATTCTGTCATACATTTTTTTTTATTTGCTTCATGTCTTTGCAGGATATCTTCTAAGGAATCCTCCATGGTTGCGATGATGATATCGACATCATCCACTGTGAGCACATTCTTCGACTAAGGCTTATTGGCTCGAGTCTTCTTTCGTGTTGAGGGTTTCTACGGGGAAACCATCCTTTTCTTCGATGTTTCGAACTCTGTAAGGGGATCCTTCGACAGTGTAACTTCTCCTTTGTCTTATTTTTATCCTTCTTCTCATCCTTCTTCTTGGTTCACTTCGTCTCCTCCTCTTGCAGGTGATTCTGACCTACTTTCCTCTAAGGCATTGTCCTCCTCATCACTTTCTATGTTCTGGACATCCTCCTTTCTCTTTTTCTTCGTGCTAGTCTATCCATCATGTTCGACTCGGGTAACCAATGGACTTCCAATGATGTGGGGATCGGAGAGATTTTCATATTCCACCGGTACGAGGAACTTTTTTGGCGATTCTTTGGTGATCTCCTCCATGTCTTCGTTAGTCATCTTGTAATAGGATTGCAGATCCTCCTTACTTTCATCCCTGTGTGCGGTGATGTAAATAAAGTGTCGATCTACATTAAATTTCACTAACGGACTATACTGATGCAAAGTGTTTGGGGTCATTCATGGAAATTCTTCAATGATGAGCTTCAGCTCTAAGTAGTAAGCATGGAACACCGTGTTTTATTTCCACTGATTCGCCAAAATGTTTGTATACCACAAGGTGGAGAACCTTTCGACCAATGGCTCCGATGGCTCAACTTCTAGGAAGGTTGCTCCTTCCAACATTTTCCAAGAGACAAATGCGATCAATATCAGTATCCAACTAAAGTGAATCCCATATCCCTGATCTTATGCTTTGCCGCAATCCTTCTCCAACTTTTTGACGAGGTAACTCACCCAGTTCATTTGCATGCCTTCTACGCACTTCCCTGCAAGGTCTACTACAAATCTCGTGACCTACGTCGGGTGGTTCTTTCTAATGATCTTACTAGCTATAAGATGACAAGATAGGTGCACTGTGCCATCTTGGACGAAGGCTACCTTGTAGCCTCACTTTCCTTTCTCTACATCATCGTAGTCTTCCTTTATACACTGTGGCAGGGAGCGATCTGAAGTCTTCCCTGGGTAGAATGGGTGAGGGTTCAGTCCTTGCATGCTCAGTCCTATGATGAGGTGGATCAGTGTCAGATCCATAGTGATGCACCTATCAATCCATATATATCCTCTGTGATAGCACGATAGGAGGAGTTTAATGTAGGTGTTAACCTCGTGATGTCGGCCAAAGTGAGGGATCTTCATCACATTTAGGATTGTCGATTCCACTAGCTCTTTTATCCATGGCTAGGAGACTATGCATTGCTTCTTCCCAGTCATTTTCATCAAATACCTATGCAGTGAGAGAATCGCATATTTATTCCTGTATTCTAGGTTGAAGTCATTGTTCTTCAGGGCTAGAATATGTCCTAACTGTGGTCCAACTACGTGTATCCCCTTCGGGATGTATGTGGCTATCAGCGTGTACTCAAAATCCAATGGGATGTTTTTGCGGTTAACCGCGCCATCCAAAGGTGGTATGTAGTCTGAAAAGACCGACAGGATCTACTTCGCGTTATTCAGATCATTGCAGTGCTTGCTTCGCTTCTCAACAGTGTGGCCAGAACATCGTCCAGTCAATGGGGATGCTTGCAATTTGCCAGTCGATGATGCATGTATTCCCACAGACATGACTCTCTCATTCATTAGCTCTACATGTATTTCCTCCATAGACTTCTCTAATGTGCTACGTTTGCTCGCCATGCACACTTGTAATCAAATAACTCAGGTAGGCGAACAGACAAGCAAGATACTGAAATGGATGGCGAGGTCTAGAAATCACAAAGAAATATGAAATCGATTCTCTATTAGCTCGGATATATCGGTTTGCAGAAATTGGTCCTGGCACAACGTCTGACAGATTAAATAAGCAACGTAGTAACATATTCCTCTAATGGGTAGGAATGCCTTAATCAATAATAGTTGGTCTGTTATGGCCTGGTATCAATGTTCCAATGGCGATTTTTCTGGCAATAACTGTGCTTCTAGCCATTCTGGAGCGTCATTCTAATGGTCAGGGAACCTCCAACGATCATATAGATTCACCGTGGCAAAGTCCAATTCTACGTTGTTCTGCTATTCTTTTTGGGTTCAAGTTCTATAGATGTGTCTCCTGCGAAGTCTTTTTTGGAACTTCTGGTAGTTTTTCTAACTTTCCTTTATTCTTACTGAGCTTCCTTACCTTCTTTCCTGTGATTTGAGTCTCTGGATTCCTCTTTCCATTCTTATTCTTATTCATTCTTAGCATAGTGACTTCGCGTTGTTGATGTTCTTTCAAAGGGGTCAGAGATAATACCTCTTTGCTTACTAGGTCCTGGGTGGACATACTTTCTTCTTTCATGGATAGGTCCTTTTATCCTTCTTGCGGTCTTTCAAATTTGACAACTACTTCTCTTTCGTTCTGCCACTTCGACTCAACTTCTCGTTCTTCTATCAGTCGGTTTATTATTCGAGCTATGAAATCCCTTAGTTCTTGCATTTTCTTTTCTGTGGATTCCTCCTCTGCTTGCCTTCTGATCTGATCCTTCTCAATCCAATTCTTTACTATTAAAAGAGGAAAAGGAGTGTTGTTCTCAACAAACCTAATAACTTCAAAGTCCTCTTTTGTTGACGTTTCATGAGCAATCATAGGTATATTAGTAACTCTTCCATGTAGGGTTATCATCTTTTCTTTAAAGAATCCTATCCTTCCCAATGAAGGTATCATAATAGGGTTTCCCAAAATTTCCCAAGTGTTTTCTAGCATAATATTCACATGTGTTTATTCATCAAATACACTTTCTATGTCGTAGTCTTCCATCCTTATAACTATGCATTGTTTTTCTTTAAGGATCTTTAGTAAACCGATGTCTCTGTGATCAACCATTCATGCTTTTAACTATATTAACATAGTCTAAGATTTCTCTGTATGATTCTTAGTCTCTTGACCTTATTTATAGTTTTCTTGTCTCTTGTTCATCTTTTCAGCTTTAGAATCCATTCTTGGGAAATCCTCAACTTCATGACCAACAGATTTACAACAAAGACAAATAGGACCTGTACTAGGGAATTTCTTAGAAATATGTCCTAGTCTTCTGCAATTATAACACAGTGTCAATCCTCTCTTTCTTTTAAACGATCCCTAGCCTTTCCTATACTGCGTGTTGGGATGACATTCTTGTACCTACAATCTACAAAAAATCTTTCTAGGTTCCTGCATCCACTCATTAGTCCAAAAATTATTTCTATGCATAGGAATAACATATCTTTCTCTATTTCTATCAAATTTATTCAGATAAACTCTTTCTTCTATCTATGCCCTAACATTTAGATTAGAAAACAATCTATCAAACATACCTAGATTCATATTTTCGAAACAAAAATTTCCACTTATCTTACCTTTACTAGAGCACAAAGATTTAATATCTTACCTCCTTTGTTCAGATCAGGTTTATTTCTTAGCACAGATATTCACAAGTCAAGTATAATATTGCACAATACAACAACAGATCTACACACAGAGCTTTCTCTTTTCTTCGGTTCCCAGCAATCACAGTTTCAGGTCCCGACAACGCAACCATTTGTTGGCACATGGGTAGACTCAGGGTTCAACGCTTCAAAAACGCACCAAAAACACCCTAACTATCATCCCTTTCGACAACTCCTATGAAGCAGATGAAGTCTCACTTGAGGTAGAGGCAGGGGGGTTGTAGGACTCAAGTGTCTACAACCAAGCTGGGACATAGATCTTTGATTACAATACCTAACATAGCACTTAGCCAACAATATTCATGAGATTATGATCCTCATTTACATCGCAGATTTAACCCTCATTACAAAGAAGCGTAGTAATAACCAAGATCTAACACTTCCAATCACTTAGCACATAGCATTAGCTTAGATCTATCCTTCATTCACATCATTAATCACTAAGCTACAACATCAGATGCATTCATATAACATCAACAACACTAAGCCAATAATCACATAAGAAACATCGCACAAAGCATATCAAGACACAGAATATACATGGTTCACCCTAGTGTGGGGCTACATCCACCAACTTCTTCTTCTTCTTCTTCTTTATTAGTCTTCGTTCTCCTTAAATTCATCTTCTTCTATGCACAAAGCGACAGAGCCAACTCCGCAGTGGACAGGTGATATTCGCATAGCGCACTAGATCCACCTTCCTCAAAATCAAGTCAAGGCACAGAGCCAACTCCACAATAGCACATAGCACTTACACTTTTTGCACTAAGCCCAAAATCAATCTATCATGCACATAGCCACTAGTAGTCATGGACTAAGATGATCAGATCTACTTCTTACATCACTTAGCTACTTATTTATGGAATTACAAAAAGGCCTAAACATGGGTAAACCCATGGGCCGATATCCCATAACCTGTTACATAAACCCTAAAAACCCTTTTCTCGGTCCACAAGCCCACAAAACAAGTGATATCCCACGATCTTCACTCCTCCTGGGTGCTCCATCTTCGATCAACCTATCGAAGTGCAAAAAGTGGTCAAACACGACCAAGCTTTCCTCAAAACTTGGTCAAGGGCCAACAAGCCTATGTTTATGAAAACAATTGGGGTCACATCGAAGCCCATGAGATTTTTTAGATACCCAAGTAAATATGGAATGGAACCTTCTAAGAAATTTTTAGATAGATTCAATGATTTGAGTGCAGTGAAACTTCCAAGTGTTGGTGGAATGACATCGATTAATAGATTGGTAGAAATGTCTATAGCTAAAGAATTTTCAAGTTTCTCTTTCTATAGAGGTAAGGGTGGAATAATTTCCTTTGGTGCTAAAGTAGTACTCTACAACAAACTAATAAATATTACAATAAACATCACAGGAGAGTAATAAATATCATAGGAGTGTATAGAGGTCATTGGTTTAACACACCCAACCCCCTATCCACTTTTAGGATGGTGGGATGCCTTTCATCTTCTTGGAACTCGAGATGAGTGTTTAGGTTCATTGGTTTTTATGATTCATAATTTTTACTCGGAAGTGGTATCCATATCTCATTCATTTCAAATAATCTATTGCATAATTATGGTTATTCTTATACTATGATATCTAGGGTATTACTTATACAAACAACAAAAAACAAGTTGAAGTATTAGATTAGTTGTGTGAATCATATGATATGATGAACTAAAGGGAATCATATATGCTACATACTTGGGTGTGGTTCATTAGATAGAATGAATGGCCCCATAGTGGCCCACAAATGATGGTAATGTA